>JBBPRM010000076.1:0-33193 GCA_038092995.1 Xerocomus minutiporus | reverse complement strand
GAAAAGGCTTCGATTGATCAGGACAGTAACGAATCGCCGCGAACAATCCGTCAAACCTTCTACAAAGAGGATCTTCAGCCAACCTATGCAGAGGTGCAGTAATGCCGTACAATTTTCAGCTCTCTCCTGCTCACGACAAAAAGACGTACGGCAGCAGATATAAACCTCGTACGAACGCGCATATTCTATGCCAGGCCGTCTCGAGACCGCGCTGCCTTCAGAACCGTGGTTGGATTGCCCTCCCATCGTGAGCGTTTTATCTTTGCGAAATCACTCGACCTAAGTTCCCTGCAGATGTCTTAAACCGTTTGCGTCCCTCTTACTTTAAGAAGCCCCGTGTCGATCCCGATAAATATAAGGATCCTGATCCTCGTACTCTTGCAAAACATGCGCGTCATCTCAGCAAATACATATTCCCTTCACAGTACGGTCTCTCAAATGTGTTTATGCTCGACACAAGTCAAAAGGGAAGATACCAGCAACCGGATTACACCAACAGGGAACAAGAGATCAAGGTGGCGAGTTTCTCTCTGTTTGGAGTGTGATTTTGACGTGCAATGTAGGTCCTTGGTAAATGTAAAACCCCTAAGCGTCTGAGAGACATTCTATCTCTGCTTGAGAAGATGCTCTGGAGGCACGGTAAATGCGGTTATAAACCTTTGCGCGACAAAGTCTGTCCCTCGAAGGTAGTGTTTTTTCATGTAGATACAGTGATTTTTGCGACTTAACCATTGACCACCCTAGGTCGTTAGGACCGACAATCAGGCGATAGACAACACCGTTATCTTGGTGCGTATGGTTGATGTCGAGAATAAAAGGATTCTAATGGCAGCAGGAAATGGTTTCTGAGCATTCGCTTCAACTGAAGTCTCAACCCTCACGATACAGCGGCGATACGTCCATTGATTCAAACGGAAACTCAATTCTTGCTCAAGGGATATCTCAAGTCAAGAAGCAGGGTGTGTATAAACCTCGGTTCATCGAGTTCACATGTAGTTACATTGAGGTGTGTATGGAATGAGCCTTTCCAAGGTGGAGCTTCTAATCTGTATAGGTCCTTCGTTATGTTATGCTTGTGACCAATATTGTCATCCCAAAGCAACTCTGGGGATCTCGGAAGAATCTGAAATTGGTGCAGAAATGTATGTACTCTGATAGTTTTCGCGACTTCGGCTTATAACAAATTGCAGATATCAAGGAATTCATTGTAGCTCGCCGATTTGAAACTTTATCGCTCCACCAGGTCCTTCAAGGATTCAGTACCACTGACTGTGACTGGCTTACTCCCCAGGGGGTACCTGAGTGCAATCATGGGCGAGTTCCCCTAACGGACTCGTTAAAGCGACGAGAGTTGTTGGAAGAGTTCATCTTTTGGTATTTTGATTCCTTTGTTATTCCGTTGATCAAGGTGCGTGAACGCTCGATATAGTTCAAAAGAATAGGCCAACAGTCTTGCTCCTCAGACAACATTCTATGTAACTGATTCGTCTGCATTCCGTAACCGAGTCTTGTATTTCAGACAAGACGATTGGGAGACCCTTTGTGCCCCATTAATAGATCAGCTCAGCGAGAAAACCTTCAGAGAAATAGAAAAGGTTGTTGGTTCGATTGTTTTGCTATTTATTGACAAATTTTCCACAGCACGAGGCCGAAGAAATCCTTCGACAACGTAGACTCGGATTTTCTTTCGTTCGCCTCCTCCCCAAGGAAACAGGGGTTCGCCCAATCGTCAACTTGAGACGTAGGATGCTCAAAAACAATGTGCGATACCCGAGTAGTCCTGCCTTACGAGATTGATCGTTATGTTGCAGTCCTTGAATGTTGCCCACTCACAGTCCATCAACCAAATTCTTCAGACAACCTTTCAGATACTGACCTATGAGAAGGTGAATATCCATAGTAGAATGGTTGGAATTTCTGACATCGGCTCCCCCAGCAACGTCAACCGGACTTACTCGGTGCTTCCGTATTTGGACCGAACGAAATATATACGCGACTGAAGGCGTACAAGACGAGGTTACTGAAGGATCATCATTCAGGTATATTGTAAGCACCTGATTAATGAGAACGCGATGATCGGGTTGAAAGAAGAAGGCCCAAATTGTACTTTGTAAAGGTCGACGTTCGGGCTTGTTTCGACACCATTGAGCAATCCACTCTCTTGACGATTCTGAAGGACCTCATATCCGAAGTAGCTCTTTTATCTTCTTATTTCTGCCCAGAACTTATCATGTTCAAAGGAATCTTACCTTATTCAAAGGTACGGACAGATAACTCCGGTCGCCAGCAAGATCAGGCGGGAATACATTAAGAAGGCATACCCAGAAGGTTCCTCAAACTGTACATGGTTGATGCCTCCAATTCAACGTTCACGTTCACAGATGAGCACCCTGATTTCGTAGCTTATGCTCGTAACTTGGCAAACGCGTTGCGGGATACAGTTTTTGTCGACCAGGTAGGTATTTACGGTTAAGTCCATCTGATACACCCCACTCTGTCCTCACGCACACCTTTGACAGGTAACCTACAGTTTGGAAACTCGAAAGGCAGCGATGCAACTTCTCGAAGAGCACATCAATGAAAATATCGTCAAGGTGAACTAAGAAGAATTGGTAACCAATTCATTTCTGATTGATTTATAGATTGGCCAGCGCTATTATCGCCAAGTTGTCGGCATTCCGCAGGGATCCGTACTTTCTGCGTTGTTGTGTTGCTATTTTTACGGAAATCTGGAAAACGGAAAGTTACGTGAATTTGGTTCGAATGATTCACAAGATGTAAGTCGTGGCTGTATCCCATTTTGTTGGTTGATTTGTTTGATACGGTATCAAGTTGCTCCTCAGATTGATCGATGATTATCTCTTCGTGACTACCTGCCCACGAAAGGCGCAGTCCTTTTTGGAGACAATGACTGCAGGTCACCCCGAGTACGGTTGTACGATATCAGAAGAGAAAACATTGACGAACTTTGATTATGATGCGCAAATTATGAATGTCATTCCCCCTGGGCAACGATGTATCTCACTCAATGTTTTGCCGGGGTAGAACTAATCACCGCCATTTTCAGTTTTTCCTTGGTGTGGGTTGCTGATCGATACAACGGACCTCTCAATTCTCGCAGACTTAACACGATACAATGGCACAGGTAGATATTCTCCATTGCTTGGAATTGCGCTGAGTAAAAACGCGTCTATGTAGACCTCAGAGATTCGTTGATAGTGGATAAATATCGCAATCCCGGTGTCAAATTTGCTCACAAAATGTTGCGGTTCGTCTCATTCACTCCCTACACCATCTATCGCTAATGAGTACCCAAGACTGGCTAAATCAAGGAACCATATCATCTACAACGATACTAGCTTTAACAGCATACATACTGTGTATTTGAACATTTACAGGCATTTCCTTGTAGCGGCTGCAAGGATGCATTACTACCTTGAAAGTTGGGGAATCGATACTTCAAAGAACGTCAAATTTTTCCATAGTACGTCTCCGCGATACTCTCCTAAACGTTACGCGTGGTTGCAACTGATCTCGAAAAGATACTATCCGTCAGATGATACGATACACATACGCAGTAATCATGCAGAGTGCAAGAAATAAGGTCTCTCGAGCAAACGGAGGAAAATGCGACATCCACAAGGCGCATGCCCTTTGGTCAGTTCTCCCTGTAACATTCCGATCGTACGCTCAAGTGATGCTATGGCTAGGCTGGGCACACATGCATTCCATGCTGTGCTGAGCAGGAGGTTCGACCTCTACGGCTCTTCCCTGCTTAAGCCACTGGCTTTCGAACTTTCCCTCCCCAGGAATCAGCGTATCAGGCGCCGGTTCAGGAAAATTGTCAAGGAGAGCTTCCCCACCATAGTATCTTTAGGACTTTGATTTGTCCCAAGCTTTGCGTTCTTCGAGATTTACCACAGCCCATCAGTACTCCGTTTCAGTTCAGTTACCGATCAATCTTCGTGTGACTCTGCGAGTGTGCTGTGTTTCAAACACAGATTTGACCGCCATGCGCTGGGCCTGCTTTACCATGACGGACGGCAGGCTTCAAAATTTATGATCTATGTAACCGAGGCGATAAATGGGGCAAGTTTCATAGACAGGCTAACTTAGTAGTCGCTTAGCAAACCCAGTTGGCGCAGAAACGCATTGAAGTCGGCTTGGAGTCGCACTGCCTGAGGCATTCCCGTTGACTGCACAGAGTACACGCGAAAGGCCTCGAGGCCGAAGGCGTTGCATAGTGCCACGATCTTATAGCCGAAGGCTCCTACTTGACCCGACTGTCTTAAGGACATCCTCTCATCGCGACGAGTAGGTCATCAAACTATTGCGAACAAGTTCGTCGCAATCATGGCTCGACCGTTGACCACAACCTTGAGCTTCATTGCCATTGCGTTTCTAGTTGTCTCGCTCGCCTACTTTGCTCAGTCCTACGTGTCACCTCTGGGGCCGGCACCGCACCTCGGTACAGGTCTCCAACTTTCAGTTATTCTTTCGACCCTCGTAAATTATGTACAGGCCGCCGCATATGCTCCCTTTGCAACCCAACAAATCCCTCTCTCTGCCCCAAACCCAACACTGAGAGACGACGTCGACGATCCGGAAGTTACCGTCAAGGAACCGCGGCCCCGCTTTTCTAGACGAATGGTTGCTGTCGGCGACATCCATGGCGACCTTTACAACGCGGGACGCGTGCTCCAAATGGCTGGTGTTGTGGATGAGGATGGAAACTGGAGTGGAAATGTCGACGTCTTCGTTCAGACGGGCGATATCATAGATAGGTTCGTGCTCTGGTTATCTGTTTCCGACCTGGCTCACTGTTTATATTAGAGGTGACGATACCATCGAGCTCTTTCAGTGGATGGAGGATCTCAGAGAACAAGCACACGGTATGGGAGGTGATGTGATTAGCCTTCTAGGAAATCATGAGTGGATGAACGTCATTGGTGAGTCGTTGGTTGTACACCTCGCAAACGTCCCAGAGCTGAACAGTACCTTGTAGGTGATTGGAGGTAATCGTCTTGAATCATTCGTAGCAGAGATCGCATGACGACCATCACACAGATATGTTTACCCCTCCGAAATCGAAACGTTCGGCTCCATCAGTGCGCGCCAAAAGGCCGTCACGACTGGATGGCTCGCCAACACCTGGGCATCCAATTATACAACAGCCGCACGTATTCCTCTTCACAACCTTCTTGGACCTCCCAATACCGACTATCCACCCGAGAAGGGCAGCATGTTTGCGCAAGCAAATACCGGACCTCTCTCTCACGCAGCATTTTCTTTCGTGCATGGCGGGCTAGCGCCAATGTACCCGAACCTTCAGCCATTCCCAAGCGCAATTAATGACATTTCTGCAGAGCTCCTTCGTAAATTGAGAACTCGTTCTCCACAACCTCCCCCTCACCCGCCTCATGCATACCCCGGGCTGCCTGCAGGTACTACACGCGAGGAGGCACGGCTTTACGGCGCTGACGGTCCTCTGTGGTACCGTGGGTGGGCAGAGGAAGAAGAGTCCAGGATTTGTGCGCTTGTCGACCAAGTCCTTCAGAAGACTGGTACGCGTCGGATGGTTATGGGGCACACACCCCACTTGCAAAGCATCGTAGCACGCTGCGGAGGCAAAGTGCTTATTATTGACACTGGTGTGTTTCGCCGTCTTCGATGAAGAGCGCTTTTGCTGATTGATGTTGTACAAGGCATTTCACATGCTTATGGAGGGGCGCTTTCTGCCTTGTCCATAGAATATACCCTAGAACCCGTCAAGGGTGGTGGATGGAAGGAACAGGAAGTAGTCAAGGCGTTGTACGCTGAACACGAGGACGAGCTGTTGTTGACGGCTGTGCGTGAGTTCAGCGGGGACTTGTTGTAGACAAAATAGCGACTAGGGGTTGGACGAATGACGTCGTTGGTCAACCAGTCGGGATTACTATTTATCAGGTCTCAGTCATGTCTTAATACGCTTGCCTCCTTTCAATTATATGTCTGCTGCCTCAACGCCTTCAGTATCTAGTGGTCAGACTCGCTATTACGACGCAGTTGTCATGCATTTCTCTCGTCATACAGACGACGCTACCGGTGGGGGACAAGGGGGCAATTTGGCTGCACCCCGCCTTGAAGGTGAGAATGGTAGTTTCACCGGAATTACCTTGCTCATCGACTCTGCAGCTTCCAGAAGCTCGAGCAAAACGAATCATGCAGAGCAGACAGGGTCCCCTCCCGGGCGTGCAGCAGATGAAGCCAGACAGAAGACGCCTTCCCTCCGTTCGCTGCCCACTGAACCCGGCGACCAAGATTTACAAAGTTCTGGAATGCAGACGGGCCATGGCGGAAACGGCGACGCTTTGGCAAGGAAAGCGTCGGTTCGGACGACTGCAAGTATGCGCGCAACTTCTGCGTTTGCGAATGGCGCACCACTCACAGGACCGAACGCCGACCCCAACGTCGACCAGAGTCTAGTCGATAGGAGCGCAAACGCTGAACGATCTCTGAGTCAGAAACAAAAGGAGCGAATCACGAAGGAAGAGAGTGCGTTTTCCAATTGAAATATACGCATGACGCTGACATTGGAACAACAGGAAAGGAATCCAAGAAGTTTTCAAAGCTTCTCAGGACGGAGTCAACCACTGAAAAGGTGGCCCTGGACTCGGCTTTGAAGACTCTTTCTTCCCTTCAAAGCCTTCATAAAATAGCGATCAAACGGGAAGCGAAGGCCGGAACTTCGTACGCCAAGGCACTTTCCACCGCCCAGGACGCAGAAGGCAGATTCCACGAGGAAAAGGCTCGGGCAACTGAAATACGTGCTCGCGCAGAAGCCCGTTGCATCCAAGAGCATGCGCGGTGGGAAGGAAAGGAAGGTGAAGTCCGGGCACAGCAAGAACGACTGGATTCGGCAAGAGAAACCGTGAAGGAAACGGAATCGCGCATCGCTGAATGTGCACGCGAGGTCGAGAGACTTCGCATCGTGAAGGCAACAGATGAGGTCTGTCCGTGATGCCACGTTCATGAACAAAGTTGACCTTTCCTATAGCGCGAAAGAGAGGCAAAATTAATTGAAATGGCTCGAAAGAAGTAGCAACATGTGTTACGATCCGTGTTATCTGATGTTAGCATCCATCTGCCAGCGTCTTGTCGACCTGTACCATACCGATAGTCTAAGACAGTTTCCCAATGCGCAATGGATTTTCTGAGGTGAAAAGAGTCAGTAACCGAAAATTGGAACCACAAAAGATGCAAGGATCAGATGGCTGTTCTTAGTATTTAGTAGGGTTTTTCACCACTGCCGGTGGCTCAGGTGATAATCGATATCATCGTGTAGTTGTATGAATAACAAGCTTTGGCGACTCACCGTGGAACGAAGAGCTTGTATTGCGTCAGCGAAAAGGTCAAAGAAAAGCTGGCAAGGGAAAGTCATCCTCGTTGAAAAAGCGCTGAGGTAAGCGTTACTTACAGTACCGTGACCTGGAGCGCGCAAGTTGCGCTTGTTCGATCCGGGGGCGATCAGTTTGCATGGAAAAGGCGACGTGGGAAGACGGAGGTGGGAAAGTGAGTTACCAATACTCTCAGGCATCTGTCGCGCTGGAGTATGCGTCGATTTATTGATCTCGGAGTCCTCAGATAATTATTTGGTCACTAATTCTCGATCTTATAGATATCATCACAGTGGTTCAGAAAGTCGAATTGTTGAGGCGGTTATACAGCGGGACGACTGCTCTCCTGCGGCTGAGTGTCTCAAGTGCCACGGCCCGCACACCCGTGAAATCAGTGGATGGCGTCGCCATGGCCATGAACATGGCGATGGCATTCCGATTTCCCCGCAGCGAGACATCTCATAGATGGTACGTCAATTATTTTTGATAGCTAGTCGTGACGTGTAGAAAGGTCTTGCAAACAAGCTGAGCGACTTGTTCAATACGAGAAAGCATGGATCATCCCTGTTTCCTGAGACGGGTTTTGGGGCCTGCAACTAACTTGATCTGCAAACTAATGCGGCGCCACTCTACAAGCGGTGTAGTCAGGCATATTTGTGTCAGGTGCTGTCAAGGTGCTGTCGAATATTCTCCTACAGTTGCCTGGCAAGCGAGTCCAAACCATAATGCCAAGATTTTGGTAACATGCGGCGGTTTTACCCTGTTGCTTAGTCTCTCAGTCTCACAGGGAGCTCGCGCGCATACAGCGCATATTTAACGATGCAATAAGGTTGCACACAGTAACTTTACGGTATGCGTTACTTTCTGATTCCCCTCGTCTCCCTTTGGCTTAGTATTGGCTCTGCTCTTCAATACCGTGGTGCTGACTTTTCGTCCTTGCTTCTACTGGAGTCCACAACCAATGTCCAATACGCTCTTTCGTCATCCGCCGCATGTCAGCCATTCGAGCAAATCCTCCGTGATTTTGGGGTCAACCTTGCCCGTATTCGTATTTGGACCTCCGGAACATACAACTTGAATTATGGTCTCGAGCTTGCTAAAAGGGCCAAGGCTACTGGAATGGACATTATGGTCGATCTTCACTATGATGATACATGTGATGTCTCTTTTATGAATTGGGACCATGGCAAGAACCTAATTGTCGTTAAACGTAGGGGCCGACGCTGGACATCAAGATATCCCTCAGGGGTGGCCAACTGATCTTGAGGGACTTGCGTCCAAAGTCCACAAGTATGTTTGTAGCCTCATTATATATCCTTTTCGACCATGGCTGACCCACAATTTTTTCGCAGTTACACTTACACAGTTGTGGAAGCATTCATTGCCCAGGGGACTGAGATTCAACTTATTCAGGTATTGTTTCATCATTTTATTAGTTCTTGCAATGTTGTTGACGACATCTAACCCAGATCGGGAATGAAATTAACGATGGTCTCCTCTGGCCCTCTGGGAGAATTTCTGTCAATAATTTTATCGGGGCATCGAGGCTTCTTTATGCCGGTGCATCTGCAGTTCGCACAGCTTCAGCTTCTACGAAGATCGTCATCCACTTGGCTAATGGATGGGATAAAGACACTGTCTCCTGGTTCTTCACTGGGATATTCAGCGTCGGCGAGACCACACAAGGCAGTTTTCTGAAGCTCTCAGATGTTGACGTGATGGGCTTTTCTTTCTATCCGTTTTACGGACCAGTTGCCACTCTTGAGAAGCTGGGTTCCTCAATGGACTATGTCGTGTCTACATACAAGAAGGTTGGTGGCATGATGAAGCAGCCTGCTTGGTTTTTTCTTACCGAATATCGCAGGACATTATGATCGTTGAAACTGATTGGCCGGCAGTGTGTGACACGGAAGTGACGCCGCTCAGTGAACCAACTATCCCTGTTGGTGTCGAGGGGCAGGTGATCTGGACCAAGGACATCGTTGCCGTTCTTAACAAACTTGACCTGGAAGATTGCAAGCCGTTAGGAATTATATACTGGGAACCCGGCTGGCTGGGGAACGCAGCACTGGGTTCTTCCTGCTCTGTCTGTTTTTTATGTCTTAAACTTGCCTGCCTCTGACTACCATTGTATCACAGGATAATCTTCTGGTAACTAGTGAAGGAGTGATCAGGCCGTCCATGGATTTGTTCTGGGAAATATAACGGAGATCTTAGGCTTCTTATCGGGTTCCGTCGATAGTTGTTGGTGCTCAACTTTTATGAGCTTGGGCTTTAGTAATTGTGGTACCGTTGTTTGACGTGGCGTACTGACCAATTCCTTCTCGATCATGACTCTGAGGCGGTTTGTATCCGTCTCTAAATCACCTGCAACTTGGACCGGTTATCTGGAGTCCTCACAGCCACGGCTATATATTAGTCCAGTTCCTCCTCACAAGAATCGATTTCGATTCTGCTCAGCACCTCCCAAGTATTTCCCAACCTCTGTTTCAATCCACCAACGCCTGCGCCCGTTCCATTCGTCCACACAAACCATGTCAGCAACCACTCCCGCGTTTCACGGTCTCCAAGCAGACCTTCCCGGTGACAAGACCTACGATTTTGAGCAACTGAAGGGCAAGGTCGTCCTCATCGTCAACGTCGCATCTCAGTGGTACGCGTACCACTTATTTTCTGCACTGTATAATGACTTGGGGGACGCTGACGATCGGAGTATAGCGGGTTTACTCCACAGTACAAAGGCAAGTCATGTCTGCTACCTACTCAGGGCAGCTAGGTAGACAGCCCTCTCACTCAAAGGTCTGCAGAGCCTGTACGACAAATACAAGGACCGCGACTTCGTGATTCTTGGCTTTCCTTGTAACCAAGTGAGTGGGCTCGGGCGCGCATTGAGAATTCCTCTGAACTCGATATTTCCATTGGTTGGCTAGTTTGGTGGTCAGGAACCGGGTGACGACGCGGACGTCGGGTCGTTTTGCCAGCTCAACTATGGCGTTTCGTTTCCCATCATGAAAAAGTCAGACGTCAACGGTGACAACACCAACCCTGTTTACAAGTGGCTGAAAAACGAGAAATCGGGCATCCTAGGCTTGACTCGTATCAAGGTCTGTCGTTTGGTTACCCTTGACATCACCTTCATCCTGACATGCGAGGATACAGTGGAACTTTGAAAAGTTCTTGGTCGACCAGAATGGCAATGTCGTAAATCGCTGGGCGTCCACGACGACACCTGACGCTATTGACGCTACTGTGAAAAAGCTTCTTGAGGGAGATACTGAATGACTCGCAGTGGGAGAACCATCCATGGACAAGCCCAAGCTTTAAGCGCATAGTTGTCAGGTTAAGGTGTATTTTGCATAACCATGTATTCTGTCAAGCCAATGGACCACAATTTTCAAGATACAAGCTATCGACCTGAACTACTCTAAGCAAGTAAATAAGTTCTAATGGGGCACTCGGTAGATCTATCCACCATTGGCGAAATGAGACGACGACAGCAAAGAAAGCGTTTCAACATGCAGTGTTTAGTCAGAGCCACTAATCAGACAATCTCATTTGTTGGCCTCGGTCATCATTCTCACCCACAAACCACCCTGTCCCGACGGATGTTAGGCAGCCACCCATGACAAGCAAATTTATCGGGAGGAACTCGAATCTTTGGAAAGATTTTTCAGTAGCCTTTTGCCCTTCCGCTTCTGCCAAGTAGGAGGGGGGCTAAACTTATCGAGTCAAATTGTTGTACGAGTCGAATCAGTATGGAAGACTTTTCATTATATGCAAACTAGAGTCTAAGAAGCACTTTATTAGCAAGAGTAGGAAGGAAAAAAAAAGTATGTGCAAGTGCTTGATTGTGTCTGATTGGTAGACGGTACTTACACGGCCGGGAACAAGCTCAGTGTCTCTAGAGCTACGTTTTGTGAGACTTCGCTCGACTACGGCATGGAAATCACCATTAATAACTGCGCGGAGATACTTCATGTCACGGATGGCCTCATATGTGGGTCGATCAGTTGCTCCAGTCGTGATTTCTTTTCTAAGACGAGCCCGCACATGTAGATGTATTGTCAAAAGATAGATAGCAAACGTCAGTGTGCCCGCTGTCTCATTACGAATAATTAGTCGATGGTCGCACGGCAACGCATCTCACTTACAGTATGGCGACCAGCGATCAGGATTTCATCCTTGAGGACCACGGGATCTACAAAGTACGATTCAGACGAATAGTATGTCCAATGAAACCCCTACCAATTATAGATTGAACGAGGTAATCGAGAAACGTGCCCTCATCGGAGGACTCGGGGGTCGTGTGTACCCCTTGTGTGATGCTCGTCCTTGCCTTCTCTATCACATCCTTGAGAATAGGTTCAACGTAGGCGTTCACAATTTTCATTGGTTCCGGAGTGTTGTGGTCAAAAAGTTCAAAGAGGTCATAGCTAACCTCTGCGAAGGCGTCGAGAAGCGGTGTATTTTGCGTCCGCAAACGGACGAGCAAAGTCGTCGGAAACCCTGGAGTTATCCACCCATTCCCGACCGGAATTACGTTGAATGGGTAGACAAGTCTGGCAGACTGTGCACGCATTTCTCGAAGAGAAACTTGCAGAATCAAGGGTGAACCGCGAACTAACGTCCTAATAATATTTGGTTCGACCAGAAGCGAGAAAATGATTGTAGCTAGACATACCTGGAAGTCCACCGGTAACCACGAAGATGGGACTTCATGAGGGTGATCACGTGCTCTGCATGGCGGTCAAAGATATTAAAGTGACCGATGGCCTGATCATGGGTAAGAATGGGTGTGTCATGGATCGATGGAATGTCCACATGTCGGATCAGGGAACAAGGATAAGACCCAGAGCGAGATACTATAAATAATTACCATCAGAATTGAAGACGCCTTGCAGGTACATTGAGCATTGTATGTCTGGACTTGCCCCCTAGAGAACCATGATTTAAATCGCACTGTATCCACGATCTACCTTTGACAAAGTTGTCGAAATCAGTTGCTAGAATAGCCTGTACGATGTTGGCTAGTCAAGCAGGACTAGTGTGGTTGCAAATAAATACAATGTCGTTGAATTGCAAACGAAAAATGATGAAGCAGTTGCCAGCTGCTGCGATTGCCTCTGCCATCCCCTGTGTTTGGTTTTTCTGAGCTAAAATTGACCGATGGCTCGTACCGGGATATCCAGTGTTCATGCGTTCCGCTAATTTTAGCATCATATGAATCCCTGTAAATTATTCATGGGATGATCGTAGTAACTGCGGGCAAGACGCGTGACCTGCAGCTGCCAACCGCCAGGATGGGGTTGGCAATCAGCACAGTGCGAAAATACGCCATAGAGCGGTGCCGACCAAGCAGTACGTGGACAAGGATGCCACGGCAGTAATTGTCATGTGTGAGAGCAGTAACAAAGTACCCCCCAACCCACCAAAAAGGTGATCTTAGATATTACGTGAGCACATTTAACGGCTGGCACAACGCGGACAAACAAACACAGACGAGCATTATAAATTTGCTTCCTCCTCCCAGCCGCATCACCACACCGTCTTTGCCACCAACCTACTGTTCAGTTCCGCTGCATTCGCCTCCCCGACTAGCCACTATTTCATCTCCAGTCACGTCTTCATTTCCCATCTTCTGTCCACGCAGAAACAAGCGCAGAAGAGCCAATTTCATGCTTCGACCTCCTTTTAATAAATCGTTGCATCAATCTCTGTTTTGGTTAGAGTCCTCAAGTACCGTGAGTAACCCACTATGGCTCCTCTCCAATGCCTACGGTATTGACGCATGTCACATTCAGCCCTAAATACCACCGCCCAGCATGGCTAACGCAGGAATAGTCAACATTCGCCGCGACGTCGATGACAAGTTCTATCGCTATCGTATGCCGTTACTTCTCACTAAGATCGAGGGAAAAGGCAACGGTATCAAGACTGTCGTTCCAAACATGACTGATGTCGCTCGCGCTCTCTCCCGCCCTCCCGCTTACATCACAAAGTTCTTTGGCTGCGAGCTTGGAGCTCAAACTCCAATTGACGAGAAGAATGACCGCTACATCGTCAACGGTGCCCATGATGCCACTAGGCTTCGTGAACTCCTAGATGGTTTCATTGACAAGTTTGTCCTTTGCCGCTCGTGCAAAAACCCCGAGACCGATCTCGTCATCGTCAAAACTGGTCGTAACGAGGATATCATTCGTGATTGCAAGGCATGTGGAGAGAGGACAGGCATCGACATGAGACACAAGCTCGTCACTTTCATCCTCAAGAATCCTCCTAAGAAGAACAAGAAGAGCAAAGCTGAAGCCAACGGCAACGGGAATGGTGTTCATGCTGCTCCCGCCGACCCTCCGGACAACGTCGCTCTGGCTGCAGACAGTGACGACGAGCTGACCAGGAAGATCAAGGCAGAGGCCGCGGAGTTGACTACGGAAACCGCGCTTGCTGGCGATGAATGGTCTGCTGACACGTCACCTGAGGCAGTCCAAGCTCGTATGAAGGCGTTGGAAGGTCAGATCGGTGCCTTATCTACTGGCGGCGGTGGAGACGATGATGGAAGCGAGGAGGATGCCGACAGTCCGTACGCCCAATTTGGCCGCTGGGTCGAAGAACACAGGGAAGAGGAAGATGTTGGGTCAGTGCAGATTTATAAGAAGGCTGAGGAGTTGGGTGTCGAAAAGAAACACAAAACGCTTCTCGTTCTTGTGCAGGCACTGTTCACCCAGGATGTTGTGGCGGAAATTACGACTTACAAGTCCCTTTTAGCAAAGGTAAGTTGGGTGCTCTGGCTTCTGTCGCTTCTGACTTGGTGTTATGCAGATGATCACCTCGGAGAAGCATCAGAAATCTTTACTCGGAGGCATCGAGCGATTGGTTGGACTGACCCATCCCGAGTTGATCCCTGCCGTTCCGAAAATTCTTATGGCCTTGTACCAGAACGACATTTTGGATGAAGATCTTGTGATCCAATGGGGCACTCATGTCAGCAAGAAATACGTGGACAAGGAGACGAGCAAGAAGGTTAGGAAGGCTAGTGAGCCCTTCTTGAAATGGCTTGAAGAAGCGGACGATGACTCGGAGGCTGACGAATGAGTGGTATGGTACACTATGACACATCTATTTTCTGTGATCTATTGACGTCTATCGAATCCGTTTGGACTTTGATCTTGTGATCTGTCAGCATTGTGTGAACCCTTTGTTACTCTTACCATCATCATGCCTTCTGAGGATAAACCGCCGTTGAAAGCACCCCACATTGAAGACTCGGAAAAAAGGGTGAGAGTCTTGTTTGGGGGAAAGATCGTCGTCGACAGCTACAAGCCCAAACTAGTGTACGCCACTAGCCCCTCACAATAGAGCAGATTAATTCACTCTTCTATGTATTAGCTGGGAGCACATTTACTACCCTCTTTATTTTTTCACATCCTTGGACTTTTCGTCCTCCTCGTTAAAGAAGTCCGACCAAGTTGGACCGGTGGAAGGGACAAACATCTATGATTTGGTGGTCCGCGATCGTGTGGCCAATGGAGTTGTAACGGAGTTCACTAGCGAGGGGAAGCACAAGGAACTCGCGGGCCTCTTTAAAATCGATTTTGCATCCGCAGATGCATGGTTCGAAGAAGATGACCGAATCTACGTGCACCCCAAAGACCCGTACAAGGTGTGTCTCGGACTCTCTGGGCCATTGGCTTAGCCTGACTCCGCGCCCAGCGTGTCGACATAGTGCAAACTTCTAGGCATGTCCGTATCGAGGTAAACGGCGTCGAAGTGGCGAATACGCGCAGGGCATACTTTTTATTTGAGACCGGTTTGCGTAGGAGGACGTACATCCCAGCCATGGACGTTCGGTCCGACCTTTTGAGTCCCTCGCAAACCACAACCGCTTGCCCGTACAAGGTCTGTGTTCCTGACTCATCCGGCGCAGCACGTTTGACTGACAGCGGTCAGGGGTGGGCAAATTACTTTGACGTGGAACTGCCGAACGGCGAAGTTCACAAGGATATCGTGTGGTACTATCGTACTCCCACCGCCGAATGTATGAGGATTGTAGGTCTCCTGGCTTTCTATGACGAGAAGGTGACCGTTTGGGTCGATGACGAGAAGCAAGAATGAAGCGTTTGTTAATGCGAGTCTCGTTGCACTGTGCTACGATGTACAATAGTTTAAGAAGCTCGAGACGAAGAATAAATATATACTGTGTCACATTTATTAATGACCATCCAAGAATCCTGCGACAATTCCATAATAAGCAGGCTTGGGTACCAAGTTCTGTAGAATGTCGGGCTTAGAAAAATACAGGCAAGTAATCGAACGGTGCAACACACCGCGTCCCACGGGCAAGCTTCACCATAACCAGGAAAGGTGTGTGGGACCCAAGAGAACTGCGATATAAATAATTAATCCAAATAACTTAACGACTAACCACTGCATGACACACCTTGTCAGTATAATCCCAAATGGTGACACCAATACACCCATCAACATTCACGCAAGTCCGGACGACAGACATGTAATCCGACTGTTGTTTTTTCAGGTCGGCTTTGGTAGCAGGGAGTTTAATTCGAACATCAAGTTCCGTTACCGCAACTTCAAGACCGAGAGCGGTGATTCTCTCCATGTTAGTGAGGAGCTCGCTTGCAGAAATCTGACCGAGGGTGAAGTGGCACTCGAAACCAATGCCATGAATTGGGATGCGAGCTGCCTTGAGATCCTCGACAAGTTTAACCATCGCATCGATCTTAGGGCCTATGGGAAGACGATGGCCATGATCACCAAAAGCACGAGGGGAAAGTTGGGAGAGCTCACCGGTGTGCTCAAGGCCGTATTCGTTGATGTACAGTTTAGCATTCGGGTCGGCGTAGTGGGCCGTTTGTAGTGCGATCTTGATGTAAGATGAGCCCAAGTGATTGTAGAACACATCGGGACGCATTGTCCCGTTATCCTCGAAAGGTTCTTAAATCCAGAAACCAGAGAGGTTCTTTCGAGCGTGCAGCAGTAAGGATTCACTGGACTTACCATTGACGACATCCCAAGCATCTTGGAACAAGGTCACAAAAAATGGCAACTCGTTGAAAGATATAACTTACAGCTATCATTGATGATAGTTTAGCCTAACATCGTGGAAAAGCATCAACGTAACTCACATTTTTCCCGCATAGTGCGAAACTTCTGTCCTCACATGGGTTTCAATGACCGAAGTCAGGGTCTCTTGCGTCCAGCGCCCATACACGACCCAATCGGGAATTTGACTGTGCCAGACGAGGTTATGGCCTAAGGAGCTCCAATGAACACGAGAGTCAGCAGGTGTATGCTAGAATACCTCTCAATAGCTTCCCTGTCGCCTCCGCCAAGGACACAATCTCATCACCGAGTTTAAAGTTGAAGATGTTCTGTTCTGGCTCAATCGTATCCTAAGAGTGTAAAAGTTTTGCTCAGCTGATAATTTCAGAGTTCCGGAAAAAGGCACAAGCGTACCCATTTCATGCTGTTTCCGGGAGTAAGCTGACCGAAGATATCCGTGTTGTTCAGGATCTTGACATAGGCTGTATCAACCAATTCCGGGTTGTCAGTAGCTGTACCAAAGTAGAGCTTTCCAGCAGCCCTAGCGGCCTGGTTCGGTGCCATGGTAGAGCTCGCCTGTGCGACCAAAGTTTGCGCTAGGGCGAGGAGGGGGGGGAAGAACAATGATAACATCGTCGCAGGAGTAGCCTCTGAGGGAATAAAATCAGACCTCGGCGCTCGCATACTTTATCTTATGTCGGCAACAGCTGTGCTTCCAGGTCCAACCGATCATTCGTCGCGAGTTACAAGCATATATCACTGAGATTAAGACTCAGTCCCCTACTCGGGATCACCAAATCGAAAGCTTCGAAGTACGTTGTCCATCTGATGGACTGATTTCAACGTCATTCTCGGGAGTATTTGAGATAACCAGGAGCCATTCCAGGGAGACCGGATGATGAACTTGCGACGAGTTAGACCCCACGGCAGGATTTGGGGAATCATCATTAATCTTTGCTAAACCGTTAGTGATATTTGCCCGCTGAAAAGTCAAAGAGCGTACGTAACGGAGGATAAACACATGGTATCCATAATATTCGGTGCCGGGTTGAAATCTCCCTTATCTCGCCTGGAATACCTGTACAAATCATGCTTTAGCTAGATGACTGTTGAAACGTTGAAATTGAAACGTTGACTGATGATCAAGTCCAATGTGTCAACTTTGTCTGAGTTTCAAAAATCGGTTGCTCGATAACCCCTCAGACACATCCTATTACATTAATGTCCCGCCTCGTTCAAGATGATGCTCTCGCACAGCTCAGCGATTCCACTCTGGGAGCCTTTGTGTTTGTTCCACCGTCGGAAGTTCTCAACCATTTGATTCGATTCCTATCAACATGGAGTGGTACTGAGTTGCGTACGGCTCTTCTCTATTAGTGCTTCCTGCTTACGAGCGCGCATCCTATTCAGCAAGCTATTCACGGTATGAAATTATCACTTTGAAACAATGCTTTGGTACTCATCCTATGTCCAGCTCATCCAGTATACAATGAAGCTCGTTACCCCGGTTCTGCGGGCACGGGCGAAATTCCAGCATCAACTAGGATTGCGGAAAGAACCGATCAGCAGTGTTGCGGCTTCGTTCACAGAATTTTCTGGCATAATTGGTGATTTCAAAATGTTGGGGAGATTCTGGGGTAAGGAAATCCACATATTTGACGCTGATTATCCAGATTAATCGATCATCTATTCGGCTAGGTTTACTTCCCATCCTACAGTGGATGATATCCATGGAAAGGAATCCTCCTCCAACTCGCGCTCTCCTCACAATTGAGCGTTTACAAGGATGGTCCATGTTGGCGTACTATCCGTTGGAACATCTTTATTACTTGCGTACTCGTGACCTCATTCCGGCTACAATACCCTCTCTCTTTCGACGCGCCTCAAAACGAATTCATCTCAACGCCAACTCCCTTGTCATGTGGTCTTGTCGTGCATGGGCAGTCTATGTCATCCTCCAGTTTGCACACTTGATAGAGGACAGGAAACTGTTGCTTATGAAAGAGAAAGTTTTGAGGAAGGGCAAGGGAATCGCATCGGAAGACAAGGAAGATCTGCGAAATAAATGGGACTCTTTTTGGAATGAGGTTGTGGCCAACTCCGCTAATTTACCGTTGGCTCTTCATTGGTGAGATACTTTTCCTAAGGGCCGTCGGTTTCTCAAACTTCTTCAAGGTCCTTTGAGCGAGGCATCTTTACCAACGAGGTATGTGTCTACATAAGAAAGAGCGCGCGCCGCTAATATGTGACTTGAACAGATATGGCTCACTATTTTTGGATTCGTGAATGCGGTGGCTTCCTTCAGAAGCGGATGGAGAGCTACTGCCCTCCCTTCGACAAAAAAAGGCAGGTCGAACGACGTGGTGGAAAGTGACCCTGGGGTTACAAGCGACAAAGAGAAAACCTATTCTGAAGTAATTCTGTTCATTTTTACCATTCAAAGGACGTACTGGCTGACCAGTCAATTTCCAGTGACGTATTTTTATTCTTCTGATATCCTAGTAGCTTTACCGACGTTCAACCTGAATCAAAGTATTATAAAATTGGTCAGTTTGGCACGACAGGATGCCTTGTAGCCTTGAATTTGCCGTTTACTGTAGCCAAGTTATGTATGAGTGCAACCGTCAAGCGTCACAGACAGAAGGTTACAGTATCCTTGTCGCATGAGTGATGGAATGATGGAATTATCTTCCATTTGCCAGCAGTTGAAAAACAAATATGTCATTCTCCGTTACACCATAGATCGGCCCTGTGGTTCAACTTCAATTGAAGTTTATGTAACGTACTGTAGAACTTGACACATTTTCCACCCTCTCTATCACAGTTAGCTGATGGGATTCATCACCTACTTTTAAATTGATGAACTATCCCAAGCTCAGCGGTGCGTGTGGTTAACATATCAGTATCCAATCCTCCAAAGGATTCACCTTCGGAAATGCGGATAGTGGGTTATTATATGATACCCGGAACACATTTTACATCACGTAGAATCAGTGACGTTGCCTTCGTCCTGCAGAATACCAGATTTTGCATCACAGGGGGTTCCGCTCTGAACGAGGTCTCAGGGATCTCGGATCCTATGCTAATATGTGGGATATCTAGATAAGGGTTGAGTAATTGTCCTCGCAATGTCCCAACGGCCCCGAAAGCACCGGCGCAGCATCGTACTCGTCTTGGACTTCCCGCAAAAATGACAGCATCTATCCGTAATGTGTAAACGCGGAACAATCATTCAGCGCCATCACTTACAAATTGATGGCGCTGGGCACCCATCGATTTTCCTGGTTCCGTCTTGAGTCTATCCTGTATGTGAAGAAGCTTATCGTAAAAGTGCTGAATGGCGGTATCATCACGACCCGGTGGAGCATGCAGAGGTCTGGGATCGCACGAGACACGTGAATCAACTATCAACGTGGAAGCTATCCATGCTCACCGATTCACGGCTGCACTGTATGCCGCACACCGCATAATCCCTGAGGTGTAAGTTGTTTCCAAGCTGAACAGGCTATCATACATTATGACCCACCGAATGCCCCAATTGCATCCAAACGGTCGGCGTCCTGAACGCAATGAAGTTCTATGCAGGTACTATGCCATTCTTCAAGTTTGCCAGTTTCACGCAAATTCTTCTCCGTTGTCCACGATACATTCTCCATGATTTTCACGATCAGAGCAGCCCGACCATCGGATATCAGGTCCAACGCGTAATCTTTAATCAATGATCGGAAGAATGGCAGAAAATACACGAAGGGGTCGGCGGCTTCAACAGCTGAAACGTATTTTTTGTCCAACACATCATGCAAGAGTGCGGCAAGGTCCACAACTAGCAGATCAAGATTTTTATGCGGAAGCGAGCGTGCGAGAGACAAGGCCGTCTTCCTTACGCGTTGGACTGGTGGACACAAACCATAAAAGATTCAAAGTCAAAAGGAACACATGTCATACCATGAAACACATCGTGAGAGGGATCATAACGTGCCATTGCGGCGATCATCAGCTTATCTGCTGCAGCGAGGGCAAGCTGCTCTGTTGCAGAAGGATACACATACTGAGTCATGTCGTTGAGTCTGAGCCCGCTTTATCCCGGATTTCGGGTTGCTTCCGGCGCATAACTCACCCACACTCCCTTCGAATACGAGTCGAAACATGGGAATGCCAAAAGGACATACCATACTTTTTGTCGCTCTTTTACTGTTTTTCGCACTGACCACACACACCGCACACTGTTCTGAGCAGCCCAAGTTAGTCGTACGGGTGAATGTCTCAATAAACTTGCAAAGCGCTCTAATCGCTCAACGTTTTACCAACATCCAGGCTTCCGACCTTCATGACTGTGCTGCAGTGGAGAAACTGAGCGACCTTCAACGCGCTGTGGAGGATAATGAATCTCCCATCTTGCGACAAGTGTTCAGTTGGTTATTCCCCTTTGGTCCTGGCTGGAATGCTGGTGAGTTTCCATTTAAGAACTTCCGCGCACGTTCGTGAATATTTGTCGTAGTTCTGGGGACCTTTTACATCAGCTCGTACGTCTATTCCACCACAAGATGAGTCCGAAGCCTGGTTTGCTCAGTCCACCAACGTTTCAGGGTACCCAACTTTATCCTTGCATTCATTCCCGCGGAAATCGATGCAAATACCCTCAACACTATGACCGCGTTTGCCGTTAGTTTCCGTCTTCCATCAATATGTACGATTATCTGATCTTACCAATTGTGCAGACAGGCGGCCTCCTGTCTGATGTCTTCCTACACCTAATACCGCACGCGTTCCTTGGCGAGCATCAAGATTCGGGGGCACATTTCGTTATGGTGGAAGACAAACGAAATATATTGATCGGGTATGTGGTCACTGATTGACACATACCCCAATGATTCAACCGTGGTCTGCAGGCTCGGCATTTTTATTGGTTTTTCCACTTTTTTCATCATGGAGAAGACCTTACGGGTTCTCGGTGGTGATGAAGGAGCCGAGGGCCACTCTCACGGCCATTCTCACTCACATTCGCATGTCGATACATCGGTTAACGCCGTCGCTTCTGGTGTATCGATTACGCCTTCGGCTGATGGTCTGCGACCCAGAGGCGGGGAGAAAGGGTCAGGAAGTAGCCAATCGGAACAAGTCGATTTGCTGCAACCCAGCACAAGTACTGGCCCTTCAAAGCTCTCGGCCTATCTGAATCTTTTTGGTGACTTTGTCCATAATATGTACGATAGATTTCTTCCTGCTGTATTGGTGCCCCACTAATCCCCTTTAATAGAACGGATGGCCTTGCGTGAGTCACCAGGCATATATGATGGTTTCTTCTGAGTTTTTCTCTAGCATGGCAGCGTCCTTTTACTCTTCCCCCCTGATTGGCGCAACCACTACTTTGGCCTGCTTTGCACATGAGATACCCCACGAGATCGCCGACTATTCAATCCTGATTCGCAGTGGATTTACTAAGCGCCAAGCTATGCAATCGCAGTTTTTGACCGCCATTGGTGCATTTGTACGTCTTCATAATTACGAGAGGCCCTGGACTCAGATTATGCGTTCAATTTGATTAGGTTGGGTGAGTGCGCCAGGCAATGTTGGCGGTGCCTCTCTGACCTTGTTCACAACAGCACATTCATGGGGATAGCTATTCACAATCTATCAGCCACCGGGACAGAGCCAGTGTCGGTTGATTTGGCGGCTGGCGTGAGACAGGATGCTTCCGGAATCCTCGGCACCACGACGCAGCCTGCGGACTTGGTACGTTTATAGCTAAGCTTGTTTGTCAAGGTATTTGATGGGGTGTAGGTAATACCCTTTGTCGCCGGAGGTTTTCTGTACATCGGCGCGGTTGCGGTGTTACCTACGTGAGTTTTTTCGTCGATGCATTTGTGTTGATGTTCATAATTTGTCATGGAAATCAGATTGCTAGCGGAGAGTAAAAGCGGAGCGCAGGCGTTGCGTGAGGTATGGGCAGCCTTCTTGTTACGGTACCTTGAGGTGATTGATGAAACTCACTTCTCAAGTTCGGAGCGATGGCTTTCGGCGTCTTATGCATGTTCCTAGTGGCGTAAGCCATCAACCCTGTTCGATTGTGCTGCTCTGACGCTGTTTGACCTCTTTTCAGATGGAACGAGTAGATGCGAGGCTCGCACCGGGTAGTAGTGCCAGTAGAGTACGGTGAAATCACATATCCCTGGTTCGGATTCGGAGCGGGGGAGGAATGCCGTGAACCGTTTAAATTAAAGGGTCGCATGTGCCTACCATTCTTCTGTTCTTCAAATCGACGGATGGATCTAGGGGAGTGTGGCTGTCGTTGTGGCAATGCTAACGAACGTGCGTCCGCTGGGGCGGCCATTTTCATTCATTTCTTACTCAACTGTAGCCACAGCGTAATTTCAGACACGACCACTTGCCCAAAAATCTCTCAAAAAACTTCCATTCCTTCCATTCCATTCCGACGCCCTTCACCACAAATTTCTACATTAACTCCTCATACTACCCATTGGGTCTCCCACACAATCACCTTCCTGGTCGGAGTTGCGCGTGCTCCGTCTTGATTCCACCACCAGCTTTAAGCCCACAGCAAAATTGTGAGACGGTCCGGAACATCCTCCTCTCCTCTCACACCTGAACTTGCTTATAAAGGCTCCTAACCATCCTAAATAATGGGCACGAAAGGACGCGAAGTGCCTCGCGTGGTATGCTGCGCAATTCCGATCGCGAGCGCCGCAAACAAGGTGCTTGTCATTACAAGTCGAAAACGCAAAGACGTATGGGTCTGTACGTAGCCATTTCATTCACCCATCCCAATGCCCATGCCACACGCGTTGGTTCTTGCTGGGACTTTGTTCAGGCAATTTTGTTGCCTTCGCGTCTGACGCACACTTTTATAGTACCAAAAGGGGGCTGGGAGCCCTCAGATGTAATATTGGAGGCAGCTGCCTCGCGGGAAGCCTTAGAAGAAGGTCTCACCCTTGTCCCTCTATCCGTCTTCTCATCTCCTGATGAATGTCCTATCCCATTCCCTTCCATCCTCTTGACTTTCAGCGGGTGTTCGTGGCAAAATTACGCGATACGTGACAACCATCAATTCACCTTCAACAACGTATCACTTTTACGAACTTGAAGTATCGTCTCTAGACAAGGACTGGCTCGAAAGCAAAGAACGAAAAAGAGAATGGGTCGACTACGCCGAAGCATTTCGAAGAGTCGCATGGAAGCCTGAGCTTGCACAGGGGTTGTCCCTATCGTCGTTGGCATCCCAACGGTAGAATCTTGCTTAAACCGAAATCTTCCCCCTTTGGCGCTGCTGCTGTGCGATCTTCAGGTCCCCATGGATCATCGCACTTTAAATTTCGCCGAACATGTCGACGCCAACATCGTATTTTCTTAGATGTCGACGAATCCTAACCGTATACTCTACATCTTTTCTTAACTATACCACGATTTTTCCTTGACCCCACTGCACCCCTCGTCCTTGCATAGTTTGCTCTCCGATGTATCACTTATACTACCATTTCATGGTGCTTTCAACATACATTCGTGATTCTGCTAAACAGAATTCTCATATATAATCATCTAGATGGTTCACTGTGTGGGTGGAGTTCAGTGTTGCTGTAAGCGGAATCCTTTGTAATTTCGGCAATAATTCGACTGACTTTTTTTTTCTTTCTTCTTTTTTGTCCTTTGTGGTAGCCCCTTTCCGCCGACAAGTGCCGCTGCGCTCAAACGATCCAAGTTCCTTATCTTTGCGACTTCCTTTGCACAGAAGACCTGCCCAAGGATTAATCAAGTAGGCATTTTCCCCACCTAGTACCGTAACACTGACAACGAGCCATATGGTTACTAGGAGACAGTACCTACTCGGTCAGCAATTCTTCGAGGACCACTCTTTCATTAGAAGGGCATTGTCTTCTGAAATTTTATTCCTGCGATCACCGGTAGCCACATACTCCGCTGAGACATCGGAAACACGGCTCGCGAATTGCTCAGAGGTCATCAACCTGCGCGCGTGACTAGCCTCGAAAGGTAGGTCGGATGCATTATTGGATCTACGAAGGATTGATGTAGCAACAAGTAATATAATGTATGCCATGTGACACGTCAATGAATATTTGTTCGGGTCACACTTGACTTTCATGATCTTGAATTCTCGGAGATCATCGAGCCAAGTTGATCACAGTCTAAAATATGTTTCGGATGATCTTCATAAAAACGAATTCAAATCGGGGGCGACGGATGGCCGTGCCTCAGGGATCTTTTGAAATTGCGAGTGAGAAACGCACCCCAGACTGGATGACAGTTGGACAGTAGATCATCGCCAACATTAATAGTCCATTTCCAATGTCGACTCTTCACGTGCAACTTTTCTGTTTCTCAGACGGGAAAACGCGCGCAGAATGCGCAGAATCAATGTTGACGAGGCCTTTAGGTACCGTGCAACTCCCGAATCTTCCCGGTCAATGGAACTGCAGGTAAATTCAACGACATACTAGCCACATGATGTTCCCAAACCGGAAAGGGGAAACCCAGCCACAAGTCTTTGGAAACCCACAAGGCGTCGACTCAGCCCAACCGCCGTCGACAAACTGCACTAACTCCACCTTTACGACTGGTCATCAACCAAACTCTACTCATACGATGTCGTTGCTGACACCTTCAGAATCTCGTGCATTCCAGACCTTTCTCGATGCTGCTGCTTTCCCCGTCGACTGGAGCATGCAGCTGGAGATCTCCCATGAGCACATGCCACCAGCTCGTGGAAGAGAAGCTCTTTCAAAGGCGACGAAAGACCTCATGTTGTTGGACGGGGACAACTGGCGCTTTCCCCCCGGTCCCTACTCAACCAGCGAGCACCCGGCTACCTCGGCACTCAAGCAGCAACAAGTGCAGTCCCATCCACGCACTCTAATGTACTCGGCGAGGCAGAAACGGTCTTTGGATAGCAATGCCGATGAAGCCGCGGTAGCTTATTCGAACGCGCACAGCCAGCTTGCGCAACTTCCCTTCTATCATGTCATCAATTCCACCGCGGATTCCAAGCGAAGTCGTGCAGATCCTAGTTCATACGATCCCAGTCCGTCGTCGTCGTCTAGGCAATCTCCCGTAGATATCTTGACATCATCCTCGACGGCAAGGATCCCGTCCTCAGCCAAGCGGTCCCCCCCTCCCGATGCAAAGCCGTCGAACAAGCGACATCGTCCCTCCACTTCCAAAAGCCTTGCCGATGAGACGCAACTGCCACAGAATAGGGCAGCCTTGTTATCGCCATCCCAAAAAAAGGCAAATCATATCCAATCTGAGCAAAAACGCAGGGCAAACATCCGCAGGGGTTATGATGCCCTTTGCGAAACTGTACCAGCACTCAGAGAGGCCTGCCAAGTGGAAGAGGAGCAACAGTTTGAAGAGGGTAAACCCAGGAATCGGCGAAAGGGAAAGGGAAAGGCGAGGAGTGATGATGCAGACAAGGTCGACGGACGGGCAGGACCCAGAAGCGAGAACGTTGTGCTATCGAAAAGTAAGTAACCCCATTCGAAGCTTACGCGTCCTTATATCATTTTCTAGCAATCGATTATCTGCACGAGCTGCTATCAGAGCGGGAGGCTTTGATGCAACGATTGCAGGTCGCTCGCAATGCCTTGCCGGTTAATCATCCCTTACTTCAACTTCGACCAGACGCACCCCTTCCACTGTGGGAGCGGAAATGGTCTGGCGGGCAGAAAGGCAACGATGACGATGACGACGACGATGACGACTAGCAGGTGTGGCGGTTTTATCTCGAGGTGGTGCCGCATGGTGCATTGGTGTCTGTTTGACACCCAACAAACATAAAGGGTTGAAGGATGTGTTATTATATTTCAGTTAATCATTGGGGTTGTCTATTTCGACTACGTAGTGTATTGCGCGGTAGACGTCGATGAACGTTTTACTTGGTTGCTTGTGTAGATACCTTAGAGTATTAAGCGTAACCTATACTCCGACAGTGTCTGCCCATGTAGATTGTTGACTCGATAATCAAACCTGCAAAATAACACAACAAGATGTCAGAAACCCCTCGAGAATCCCGGAAACGAAAATATCGCTCGGTACGAGTCCACGACGGTGCATGGATATTGGCCAGATTGATGCCTACGTGCGCAGAGCGGTCCTACCCCTACTTGGGTGAAACGGTCGATCGATGGTCCGGGCGTCTGGGCCAGCTATGTCAAGGGAAAAGAAAAGCAAACTGTGGGTGAACTGTATGATTTATTTGAATCGGTGAGAACCCTCCCTTTGCCTTGAGAACGCATGGGTCAATTATGATCAGCTAGCCGCCGAACTGTGGCCAGTGGAAGGAAAGGATCAAGCCGAGGGACGCCATGCCTCAGACGATGAAGAGGATAACGTAGACTTTGAAGCCCTTGTTGCACGAGAACTTGCTGCCATCAAGCGCCCACGGATAGAAAGGCGGTTCGGTTGGTAGCCAGTGGTTTCGTTGCCTGCCTGCATCTTGACCTCCTCTTTCAAGTAAACTGCCAGACAAATACCCCTTGCGGTAAGAATGACGAGTACACCCAGATGGCAAGCTAATTTTACCCAGTGGTCTTTATTTCTTGTAGGCCCCCAATAGATCCAGTCAAGTTGATCATCACACACGCTCAGAACGTCCGGAAGACGGGTGTGGCACGAACAAAGTACGGATTCCAATGACTCATGGATCATCCGATTACTTCCTTGACACGCAATTAAAAGGTATACGCATAGGCTTATCCCAGTTTCTGGATCTTGTACGGCAAATCTTCCAGAGATACATGCTCTTTGTCGACGTGTATTTGCATCGTTCTTCGTGGAGGACGAGGGGAATACGGACACCTCCCAAGTACACAAGGTGAGCTTGTAGCTTGTATATCATCCATCTTCTCAGCGACGAATCCACCTTCCAGTACAAAATCGAACTGCGATTACGGAATCATAGTACATTGACCCGGATGGAAATTATTGAGGAAATAGCGAAATGCATGCCTGGAAACTATGTGGTCGACCTTGACAATCCAGACGTATTTGTCCTCGTCGAGGTTTTCAAGGTGTGTCGTACGGTCATCCTGTGGTGTAAGGGACGCTGAGACACTGGTTTCAGAGTATATGTGGAGTGAGCATTCTGAGGGACTATTACAAACATCACAAATTCAACGTTATGACCCTGGCCAATGAAAAGAACGCGGTAGATGATTTCAAGCGTGAAGCGGGACGTGTCCAGGGCAAAGAGATTGATCAAGTTGTCTCGACGTAGGTTGGCACTCAGGTTCAGGAGGGGCGAAATGTAAATATGTATCTGTATACCTGATGAAATCCTCGAAGCTGCCTCGAGACAAATCTCGTGCAACTTGCAAATTGTAGTTCATGTCCAAAGTTACTTGATTTGGGAGCCGAGCGCCATCCTGTTCGAATTCACGCTGCCACTGCACCAGCAGATTACATGGCTGATCCAGTGGACTCGATGCTCGATCTTATGCGGCGCCTGCCGCCGAGCCGCGTAGAAGAGAACATCAACTCTCTTATCCGGATCTGCCCTGACTACTCGGACGATCTGCTCGGCAGCGTCGACCAGCCACTCAAAGTTTTGACCGATCGCGCGACTGGACGGGATTATCTTGCCTGCGATTACAACAGAGATGGTGATAGCTATCGGTGAGTAGACTTCGCGCATGGGACTTGACGTACGCTCCACGACGTCTCGACTGTGTTCTCTTTCCTTTGTCAAAGACGTCAACTCTCTTGCAGCGAAACTGACATATGTTTCTAGATCGCCGTGGTCCAATGAGTACGATCCTCCTCTAGAAGAAGGTACCACTCCGAGTCCAAAACTGCGCAAACTAGAAATCGCGGCCAACGAGGCTTTCGACACATATAGAGAATTGTACGTGTTCTGAATCGTTGTTCTCGTATAGATCACCACCCTCGCTACACGCCACAGGTATTACGAAGGGGGAGTCTCTTCTGTTTACCTCTGGGAACTCGAGGATGGCGGATTCGCTGGCGTGGTTCTACTCAAAAAGGGTGGGTCCACAACGACTCTTCACACTCTGTTGTGCTTCCGTACCCTCCGCTCCGGGGGTCACGGACGCGTGATACTGACTGAGCATCTTCCCAGTGATGAATCCTGCCACCCCAGATGACCCGGCAGGATCATGGGATTCCATACATGTCTTTGAGACGGCCGAGCGTGGAAGGCAAGCTCATTACAAGCTGACGTCCACAGTTATGCTCCACCTCGTTACGCGACAAACCGAAGATGTTCAGACCCATGTCGTTGCTAGCCAAGAGAAGAAAGCTTCTGATCACGGCTCGAAGTCATCGGGAGAAGTCAGTTTGAGCGGGAGCATGACTCGACAGGTGATTTACTACAATCGGGCTCACACCATTCAGTCCCTGTTAACTTGGTGGATATCCCACTATAGACAGAGCAAGACTGGTCTTTGCAGGATTCTTCATCGCACATCACCAATACCGGAAGGATGATCGAGGAGATGGAGATCAAAATGCGTAACCTTCTTCAAGAGGTCTGCTCGCTCCTTCTGATAGAAAAATGACTGACGAGATCCCACAGGTGTACTTTGGAAAAACACGTGATATTGTGTACGATCTCCGTAGCGTGGATGATCTAGACAAAGCAAGAAAACAAAGAGAACTACAGAAGGAGCTCGTTGGATTTATCAAGCGGTGAATTTTGATACCTTACAATGGCATGTAATTACTGCGCTGGAAGTTGGCTGGTGGATATATCGCAACAACGATAATGGGTTGAGAGAGACCATATCAACGACCCGCCAGCTGGGCATCAGCAATAGGATTGGCATGGATCGTTACCTAGAAATTGTTCAGCCATCATACCACAGCTACAGGTTATGTCCTACATGGGTAAGTTTGATTTCAGAAAGGGGTCTGTTTTTGTTGGTGACAGGAACACGCTCCATCAAGTCCAAAGTGGAGTCGGTGCCATCGATCACTTTTCCAAAGATTGTGTACTTATTGTCGAGGTGCGGTTGTTTTGCGTAAGTCACGAAAAACTGCGATTTGTTCGTATCGGGGCCAGAATTTGCCATTGCAATCATACCACGGTTGTTGAACTGTTGACAAGGACACAGGTCTCAGCGGAAGTAACATGCTGTGGCGAGCGCCACACCTTGAG
The DNA here is from genome assembly GCA_038092995.1 of Xerocomus minutiporus. Taxonomy (NCBI): domain Eukaryota; kingdom Fungi; phylum Basidiomycota; class Agaricomycetes; order Boletales; family Boletaceae; genus Xerocomus; species Xerocomus minutiporus. Next base: position 3,613 of record JBBPRM010000076.1, on the reverse strand, counting down.
CGTGGACCGGATCTCGTCTGCAAAGGGTTTGCCCCATATGCTCTGGCCACCTTTGCCTGAGCCAGACGGGTCACCTGTTTGGGTCATGAATCCCTTGATATTTCTGTGAAATATGCAATTGTCGTAATATCCGGACGCGCAGAGGGCCAGAAAATTCTGCGGCGGAGGGATAAGACACATGAATTGCCGGGATGAGACCACGCACTTCGGCGGCTTTTGGAACAGCCTCGCAGAATACCTCGATCTTGGAATAAATGGTAGACACGTTCTGGTGAATTCTGGTTGAACGTACCTTGAGGTCGCCATGGGACGTATGGAGCGAGACGGACTAACGGAGGTGAGTATATGCGCGATGTTGGCGGATCGGAGAGAACCTACCATGGTGTGACAGGTGTCACGCGTGACTCGCTCACTGTGGCCCGGATTTACTTGACAGCGGCTTGACAGTACAAGACGCGGTACACATTGACCGACTCTCGCGCGAACGCCCTTTTTTATCTCGTACCACCACCACGATGATACGAACATCCTCCATCCGCAGCCAGGATGATCCCCTTTCCATCGCTCTCCGCCCCCCGCCATCAGAGACAGAGACCGACCGCCAAGTACGTCTCCAGCGAGAAGCGGAGGCTCGTCGTATATCTGAGCAAATCGATGAAGAACTCAGAAATGAGCGCGAGAAGCTGAAAAAGTACAAGAGTGACGTTAAGGTGACAATTATCATGCATGTATACTTTATCCGCAGCGCGTCTGATCTTGTCTTGTCCCCAAGTTGCTACTCTTGGGCCAGGCAGAGTCGGGCAAGTCGACCCTGCAGAAACAATTCCAACTCATGTATAGCCCTGCTTCGCTCGAGAGTGAGCGTATGTCCTGGAGGACTGTTATATATTTCAACATTGTCCGTTCTATCAAAAAAATCCTCGGTACACTGGAGGTTTGGGATGACATGGATGACGGTTCCGACTCCCAAAGCACAATGGAACGCCAGGAACTCAGTCAAGATGAACCTCTTTTAGTTGGGACAACCCGCACCAGCTTCGTGGATTTCCATCTTGGCGCATTCTCTGCGGATCTGGAACCTTCAAGTCCCTCCGCTCTGAGCCCTACGAAATCCTCCGTACCCGATTTGCGCCACCGCCTTCGGGACATCGTAAATATTGAGCCCCATTTGGCTGACCGCCTCACTGGCGGCGTCTCCGTGTCAGGGTCTGGAAAAGGAGAAGTTTACGTTCGCAGCGGCTGGCAGGCGAGAACTATTCACGCAGGCCAGAAACTCATTGGAAGACGATCCAAACGAGTTGAGATGGAAAACGCGGAACAGCTCGTTGAGCGTCCCGGTTCAGTTACGTCGTCCAATGTCAATCCGGACACTCTGGTCGACGAGGTTGCTACCATGTTGGACCAGTCACGGGAGGACATGATGACTCTTTGGGAACACCCCGTTGTCCGTGCTTTGATTGCAAATAGGAAATTGAAGCTCGACGAGTGGTCGGAATTGTAAGTGAGCGCATATATGCGCATATTTTACTCACGATTCATCTCCGTAGCTTCCTGAATAATATTGCCCGCATCTCTGCTCGGGAATACATTCCGTCGACAGGTCAGCCCCTTAATGAACTGATTTATACCATTATTGGCTAACGTGCTCCAGATGACATCCTTCATGCCCGTATCCAGACGATGGGTGTTGCTGAACATATATTTGATGTCGACATCCACGGAAAAAGCGTATCATGGCACCTCTTTGACGTTGGCGGCGCCAGGGGACAGCGTCATACGTGGGTGCCATATTTTGATGACGCAAATGCCATCATATTTGTTAGCCCGATCAGTGCTTTCGATCAAGTACGTCCTCCATAACGAGTGCATACCTAAATCGATTTCATGTCCTGGATATAGTACCTTGAAGAAGACCCCCGTACAAACCGCATTGATGATTCCTTGCAGCTCTTTACCCAAATCTGTTCCAATCAGCTCCTCAAAAGAGTACACCTAGTTTTGTTCCTTAGTACGTGTCATTGTGCGCGTTCTAAAAATGGGTACCAAACAATTTTTTTTTTATAGATAAGACTGATATCCTAAGAAAAAAGCTCGGGCAAGGCCTGCAGGTCTCCAAATAGCAAGTACCCGCAGTCTTATTTTTATTCCATCATCTCACATAGGTTCAAGTATCCTGTCATACGGCGATCGTCCTAACGACTACGAATCTGTCGTACAATACTTCCGTGCACACTTTTTGCAAGTCCATAGGAGAAATAATGAGAACCGTCGGGTGTTGTACACCCACTTGACTAATGTTACGGTTAGCGTTTTCTTTGTCCAAGACACGTTGCATTACATTGATGCATGACCATGCCAGGACACAAAAGCTACGCAGAGCATCATCGGTAACGGTACGTACGCAGCTAGTCAACAGCGATTCATCCGTGCTCATGGAAGTCGTGCAGTGCGGGACTCCATATTCCGGGGTTACCTACAATCTGCCGCCTTGGTCTGATTCGCTTCCTCTTTCGCTTTCCACTCGTCTTGTCAAGTCTGTGTTTCTTGTGTTCGTAAGACATTCCGTTGGCATGGATCACTGCCATTCCGCCGTTCGCCTCGTGCATTCAAACGTTCGTTCATGCTTGCATTTCCGTTCTATTCCCACCCCTTTCGGTCCAATCGGTTACTGCATTGCACTTGTTCATATTATTACTGTAATTGCCTTGCTCCAAGTGTGTGTTGTACCTAAGTACGCCGGTAACTTACTACGGTGGCTTTATTCGGTCTCCTGTGGTGGTGTGCTTCCTGTGCTTTGTATATGACATGGTCCCTAGTCCCTGCTGCCCCCCAACCCCACTTGCAGTATCATCCAAATCCCCAGGTGTCAGTACGTGGGTCGATATCTCTTCAGCCCGACGAGATCAATCCAACACTTGATCACCTCGTCGCCGAGTCATGCAGAGTGATCACGAGCTCAAGGTCACATTCTTTCCCCCACTCCATCATCAACGCAGAATATGGATACTAGACATCCTCCGACGTGAGCGACTCACAGAGGTTTGTCAAATGCTCTAGGCTGTGTCTACATCTCGGGCACTATCGCTCATACAAACATACAGATCGTAGATATTGGATGTGGTGAGGGTCCCCTCCTCGCATCACTTTGCCAGCCTGCCCCCTGGCTGGGACCGAGTCACTTTCAAGACGACGATCATGAGCTAGCCTCGCTCTTCTGGAACGTGGGCCTCAACGATCACGATACCCCCGATCTGCATACTACACGCGTTGCAGGACTTGACATCTCGTCCACCCAACTAGAGATTGCCGCTCGATACACATCTCCGGCGTCGGTCAACCCTCTGTATACGCGTTGGGAGCCCCTCGATATCGAGCTATGGAAAGGTAGCGTTGATACGATCAATCCAGCGTTCGTCAACGCACAGTGCATCATCGCCAGTGAACTGTAAGCGCTCGTCCGCGTCGTACTGTTCTGTCTTCACTCGGTGTATGCACAGGATCGAGCACCTGACAGACGATATCCTCGTTCAAGTTGCCCCTGTTGTACTTGGCGTATACCAACCACGCATGTTCCTCGTCACAACACCGTCCTACTCGTTCAACCAACGTTGGT
>JBBPRM010000075.1:0-33427 GCA_038092995.1 Xerocomus minutiporus | reverse complement strand
AACCGGGCTAGACGCGTCCAAACAAGATACTTACACGACTATCGCATCGTATTCATGCTCGATGAGGGGATACTTTCCCGAAGACCAGGACTGGCATCGAATAGGTGAGGCAAGGTTCAGAAGGAAGAGGAGAAGCAATACCTTGACCTCTTGCGCTTTTACTGGGTTAGTTGCTGCGACCTTTCGTGCAGGAAGTGTAGTAGAAAAAGAGCGCTGAGGACGGAGGAGAGCCCTGGAGGGGAGAGCCAGGGACTTTCTGAACATTTTGTGAGGTAGGTAACAAAGTGTGCTGTATCCGGTGTGTCACGACGGAGCAATGTGATTTCCCATGGCATAGTAATCTTAAACCTACTACTTTACTAGCTACAAGTCTACCTAAGCACACCAAGTGGGTCCTGCTGCACTCGCACTTCTGGACCGACTACCGTCTGATTTGCGGCCACTGACCACTGCGTATGTGTAACATCCGGCACCCTCTTAAAAGGATTGCTGGCAGATACCCGTACGGGTGCCCGCTGCGGCAACGTTGCACGCGAAGTAACAGGCGCACCCGGCAACGCTGAACGGTTGTGATCTGGTGCAGCAGATACCGCTCGAGCCGCGCTCGCCGAAATGAACCCACGCAGCGTCCCATTGACACTCGAGGGAATCGTAGTCTTTGGCGCAGATTGCTGGCCGTCTCGAGATGACCCAGACCTCGTCGTTCCAGCCGACGTTGACGTTCCACGAGCCTCCCACCGCCTCTTAAACTCCTCCTCTCCCCAGAGCCGCCGTTCATCTATCTGATGAATCCGTCCACTCAGAACATCCCGCACATAGGACAAAGACTCCAACGATTGCTTCTTTTGCATTTGCAAAGCTTCTTCCCCATCTTCTTCATCCACCTCCCGATGTAGCGTCTCCAGAATCCACGAGGCCGCCTCGCCAAGACGTTTATTTTGTTGCCGAAGTTCCGCTAGTTCACGTGCAGATTCAAATCCTCTACGATGATCCCAATCGTCTCTCTCCGTGGATTCGTCAAGAAGCGGGTAAGAAGAAATTGAGGTCGACCCAAAGGACGGAGGACGAACAAGAGTAGAACCTAAATCAGGAAGATTCTTCTTCATAGGATTTTAGCTACGCCACTCAATAAACATCATGTCATCTCACCTTGAACTCAGACACAGCATTCATGACAGTCTTGTTAATGCCTAGGCTTTCACCACGATCCAAAAGCCCACGGGCGATAAGTTCGGGAAAGCCAAGCTGAGATGAAGGTTGCGGGCGACGACCTTCTATTGGAGGGGTGGCCGGTATGTGCTCCAAAGCAGACACCTGGTGTGTTCTCTCGATGGGTCGAGCCTTCCGTCTAACGATTGGCGGAGGCTCGGAAACTTCAAGAGGAATATTCAAAAGATTACGGTTTTCGATGGCTAATGATGCGCCTGCAGAGGGCGTGTGGAGTACCTCCAGTGCTGTCGCCTGATGGATAAGCAGTAGGATGTGGTGAGGAGTTCCTTCATGGACGGGACATGGTGGATATCGCAGAAGCTGCATCAGTTGACCGCTATAATCTGATGATATGACTGGCCAATCCCGTCAGTAATCAGCCACAAACCTACATCTATACTCACGTTTTGTTCGTATGCGTATCAGCATCGCCACAGATGTCCATTGTATGATATCAGAAATAGGAGACGAGCTGGCAAACAATCCATCCCATAACATCATGGCTTCGTGCATCGGGAATTCTCGAGAGAACAGTAGGCGGAGCCACCGCCTTTCTCATACCATACGTCAACAAAAAGCATGGAAATGAACGACTGACATACAAGCCGTACATCTGGGGCTCAACACCCGCAGACTGCATCGCATCGTGTAGCACGGGATCAACGGACTTGAGAAGTACGCCCTGTATATTGGTGCACGTTTGGATAATCGGAGATATATATGACTTCAAATCAATTGGTCCTTGAGAGAGCGGTGGTCGAGAGGCCGGCTCCCGCCATTCATACCAGTGTGAGATGCTGCGCATCAACGAGGAAAATAGTGCCCAAGAATCGGCGGCAACCCATGATCGAGCGCATAGTTCGGAGAACAAAGGGTCCAATCCTGATGATTCTGATTCCACTATTGAGTCGAAATCTATGGCCAAAACATGGTTTATGCTTCAGCTTTTGAATAGGAAATGATGAGCAGACTGGAAAGGGGTGGATGGACTACATAAGACGGCGCAGCAGCTGGTAACTTACCGATAGCGTAGTACAGGGGGGCGAGTACCTCATGCATCCCCTGGCGATATCCAATGTCCGGGTGCATCACAGAGTAAAGAAACAAAACGTTCGTCAGTTGATGTTGGATGTCATCGTTTCGAAAATATCCCAGATCTGGGAATCTACGCGCATGTAGAAGTATCGTCATCGATTCAGATTTCGGATCCACTCACGTTCTCTCGACATCTTGCTGGATCGTTTTCCGAAGGTCTACGGCGGCGAACCACGCTTTCCACGGATTCTGTTGGCCATGAACAATACCCGACAAGTAAAAAATCAATGACCCACGTGCCTCGTCATGCAAACTCAACGGATTATTAGTCTCCAAGTTTATCGCTGTCTGTGTCTTGCGCCGTGGTATTGTAAGACCGGGCACAACAAAACTCTCATCGTAACTCCCATCGGGGGCCCTCATCTTTTCCAGTAGTAGCTCCGAGAACTGCTTGCGCGAACTGCGAAGCGGTTCGATGGGTATGCTTGGCACTTCGTTGGGTGGCGGCTGGAGTGGCTCGTCTTTCAGCAGGAGGAACAGCTGTTGAAGGCGATATCAGCCAGCGGGATGTACATTGATAATGATGTCTAGCCTTCCAAGCAAAACTTCGCCCCGGAGTTTCGACTGCTCCATCCGGGAGATGTAACAATTGTCCTTGACCAACAGCATCTCTAAGTTTGGAGAGAGTAAAACCACTGTGAAAGAGCTGTTGGAAGACGTGGCTGCAATATATCGCCATGAACGCCAGACATTGTTCAGTGCAATGCAGGGACGCACTACGTTGACTGGGTCGTTGGTCGAGCCACTTGCTCGGCCATTGTATTTTACTTAATTGTCTTGGTGAGTGACCAACGTATGTCTCACTCGGGGTGTGGTTTGGGTGATACAATGTTATCCAACCAAATGAAGCTACACGAGCTCGAGTCTCCAATTTCACCCAAACAACACAAGGCGAAGAAAAAATCATTCTAAGATGCGCTGTATAACGTACAAGCTGCTGTAGGAATTACTGTTTGGAATACAACGTATTGACATGATGCAAAGAAATCAGACAACGTATGCAAGCGCAACCCTATGGCCAAGAGAGCCCTTAATCGACTTCCTCCACGCTTGGGCCTTCCTCAGAGGCGCCAGGGAAACCGCCCGGCGCACCACCACCGGGGAAGCCACCTGGTGCTCCACCAGGGAAACCACCATCACCTCCACCAGCACTGTAGAGTTTCTGCATAATTGGGTTGGAGATAGCCTCCAGCTCCTTCTGCTTCTCTTCGTACTCTTCTTTCGAAGCCTCTTGCGAGTTGTCAAGCCATGTGACAGTCTCATCCACAGCGCTCTTGAGTTTCGCCTTGTCAGCAGCATCGAACTTGTCAGCGAGCTTGTCATCACTGAGTGTGTTACGCAGGTTGTAGGCGTAAGACTCAAGACTGTTCTTGGATTGGATACGAGCAGCCGCGGCCTCATCCTCAGCTACAAGTAAAAGCACTACATCAACATCAAGTCCGAGGCAATCATATATTCAGCTTACCCTTGTATTTCTCAGCTTCGTTGACCATGCGTTCGATCTCCTCCTTGGACAGGCGGCCCTTGTCGTTGGTAATCGTGATGCGGCTCGACTTGCCGGTAGTCTTGTCAACCGCAGCGACGTTCAGAATGCCGTTGGCGTCGATGTCGAAGGTGACCTCGATTTGAGGAACACCACGAGGGGCAGGTGGAATGCCCGAGAGTTCAAACTTGCCAAGCAAGTTGTTATCCTTTGTGCGTGCACGCTCGCCCTCGTATACCTGAATCAATACACCAGGCTGGTTGTCCGAGTACGTCGAGAAAGTCTCCGCCTTCTTGGTTGGAACAGTGGTATTACGCTTAATAAGCGCAGTCATAACTCCACCTGCGGTCTCGATACCGAGAGATAGAGGAGCAACGTCGAGAAGGAGGAGGTCTTGCGTCTTTTCAGAGGTGTCACCAGAAAGGATAGCAGCCTGGACAGCAGCACCGTAGGCGACGGCTTCATCAGGGTTGATGCTCTTGTTAGGTTCTTTTCCGTTGAAGAAATCGGATACGAGCTTCACGATACGGGGAATACGGGTGGAACCACCGACCAAGACGATCTCGTGAACGCTTGCCTTGTCGATCTTGGAGTCACGGAGGACCTTTTCGACGGGCTCCAGAGTGCTGCGGAACAAGTCTTGGCACAACTCTTCGAAGCGAGCACGTGTAAGCGAAGTGTAGAAGTCGATACCCTCGAAGAGAGAGTCGATTTCAATGGAAGTCTGAGTGGCAGAAGACAAGGTGCGCTTGGCACGCTCGCAAGCCGTACGGAGGCGACGAAGGGCACGGGGGTTAGAAGACAGGTCTATGTGAAGTCAGCACCATTATTAACATCGAGGACGAACAGCCACTTACCCTTCTTGTTCTTGCGCTTGAATTCCTGCACAAAGTGGTTGACGAGACGGTTGTCAAAGTCCTCACCGCCCAAGTGGGTGTCACCGGCGGTGGCCTTGACTTCGAAAATCCCTTCTTCGATAGTGAGAAGGGAGACATCGAAAGTTCCACCACCGAGATCAAAGATCAGAACGTTACGCTCTCCAGAAACCTTCTTATCAAGACCGTAGGCAATAGCAGCAGCAGTAGGCTCGTTGATGATACGAAGGACGTTGAGACCGGAGATGGTACCGGCGTCCTTCGTTGCTTGACGTTGAGAGTCATTGAAATAAGCGGGGACAGTAACAACAGCATTTGTGACATTGGTGCCCAGATATGATTCAGCGGTTTCCTTCATCTTGAGGAGGACCATAGAAGAAATTTCTTCAGGAGTCTATCATGACGGTCAGAAAATGGAAAAATTTCGCCGCAAATCGGGCACTTACAAACTCCTTGGTCTCGCCACGGTATTCAACGGAAATGGAGGGCTTTCCGGACCTGTTGAGCACCTTGAAGGGGAAGTGCTTGAGATCAGACTGCACTTCGGCATCGTCAAACTTGCGACCAATGAGACGTTTGGCATCGAAAACGCTGTGAGAAAGATGAGTTAATTACGAGAAAGACAAGGTCAAAAATGCATTTTACGTGTTGATAGGGTTCATAGCAACTTGGTTCTTTGCGGCATCGCCAATGAGACGCTCGCTCTCAGAGAAAGAGACGTAGGAAGGGGTCGTGCGGTTACCCTGATCATTGGCGATGATCTCAACACGATCGTTTTGCCAGACACCGACACAGCTTGAAGATCAAGTTGAGAACATGCAAGACGTGAGCAGAGGGAACACTCACGAGTAGGTTGTGCCAAGATCGATACCGATGGCTTTTGACATGGCGAATGAGTTTATGAGTCGGCTGGTATGAAGATGAGCTGCTGCTAGTCGTTGCCCGACGCGATGAGCACTCACAAAGGTCGTCGACGAGATGGAGAAAAATCAAAAGATGCGAGAATGGCAAGATGGAGCGGGTAGGATTTATATACAGAGTGATATTCTGCATCGTTCTAGGACCTTCTCTCGCTATTCTAGACGGTTCTCCCGTGACGTAGTATGATTAGATAATGGAAGCAATCTTGCCTCTTCTAGCACTTATGAGACAGCCAGTCTAGCAGATCCGTGCATGTACGGTACACAGGCAGACAGATAAAAAAAATGCATGTACATTCTGGACGGTACATGCCCCGACGAAATGAAGAAAGAAGGAAGAGAGACGAGAAGAAAAACAGCACGATCCTTGGTCACGCGACCGACAATGGACCACTGGATACAAATGGAACGAGGGAGAAATAGGCTGGGTGTCATTAAAAGTCATCAGGGTGCAGGGGGCTCCGCTATTTACAGCTAGCAACAATAAAAGTGGATGTCTGTCAGTAACAAGTGTCCGTTACGCCCCATTGGAGTGCGGTCCAACACCAACCGTGTCCTCTAGACTACGATGGGCTTGGAGATCACGAATAACCGACGGATCCACTGGGAATATTGGTTAAGAACATGCACCACATACCCAATGACAAGACAAATTACCTGGCAAGACACTCTTCCTCCGGACATGAGGACTTTGTGAAACTGGCGAGTGTTCGCCTCCAACCCGAGGGTATTCGCGCTAAAGTAGCCTGTAAGTACGCGTTTACAGCATATTGTATGCACGAACATCGAAATCAGGGTCCGCCATCGGTACCCTTTCGATCCCGCTCTCATCCAATTCTGCTGGCACTTCACCGTCAATCGACACTGCATTCAACTCCATTGACAACTCCAAAATATCAGAGTCGTCACCGATGGAAGGCGGCGGCGGCGGCAATCGTTCAACCTCTCTGAATCCCCTTGGGAGCTTCCCACCAGCATTTTGCAGCGCTCTTTCGCGCACTTTTTGCCATTGTTCATATCGGTCAACTGCATGTTGTTGCTCACTGAAAGCAGTATGATCAGTACATTAGTTACAAACGCGAAAAATAATACTAACTCGATCTTGCGTTGTTTGTACTGCTGCAAGGTTGCATCAAATAGTTCCGGGTTGATTTCCATGAATAATTTGAGAGCATTGTACACCATTCCATGTATTGTTCTGTGTATCGGTCGAATCCAACCGTCTTGGTGAAAAAAGATAAACTTACCGATTCCAGTGGGACTTTGAATTCGTATACAGCGCGGGAAAGACGAGAGGTAAGAGAATAGCCAAGTTGTCGCTCATAAGGTTGACAACATATTCGTTGTTCCAGTAAAGTAAAGCTCGCTCAGCAACCTGAAAATGTTGACTGTTGATACACCTGGCAAGCTGCTGGAACAATGGGACTTGAATTTTCTGGAATTCAGCAGGATCGGTGACGTCTAAGACTTCTTCGACCTCGTTCAAGAACATCACTTCCTTTGGCGAATTGACCTTGGGCCAGTACTTGAGCAATCCTAGCATAACCTCTTCCGCAAGGGATGGATCCTTTTCCAGAAACTGGACGACGCAGTAGGCTAATTGAGGATGATAAAGGGCCAGAGTCTTGACTTTGTGAAGTGGGACAAGGACGCGAGTCAAAAACGTCTTGTGCTCCTCTTTGAGAGGTAAAGCAAAACCGTTGATGATCGAGCCGAGAATCTCCAAGAGTTCTGCAATTCCATTGTGGCGTTCCGTCTCATAGATGAAATAGTAAAAGACGTTGCTTATCGACCGGCGAATGAATGCGCGGAGATTGAGGAATTTTCCATATATACGATGAAGTGTAGTCTTGAGGAAATCGCGTTCTCTTGGGTCCTCGGAGTCAAAGAGCTCGAGAAGACTAAGCACGAATGGTTGGTCGATGTACCGTTTTGCAAGATTTGTATTGAAGTCGGGACTTTCAACAAAACGGAGGAAAAATTCATAGACAATTTGAAGATGAGGCCAGGCGAGTTCGAGGACAGGCTCATCTTCCTCTGGATCGAATGCGTCTCCCGTGGGGTTGACAGGAGGGGGTATAGAGCGAAAGAGGTTGACAGCAAACTACGGGACCTAAGCTATGGGGCCATTGGCAAGTGCCTAAGAGACATACCATGTTCACAACCTCGGGGTATATGTTTTCGGTGATGACACCTCGTTGAGTGGTGATGTACTCGAGCATTTCATGCAAAGTCTGCGCTTTGATCTGTTTACCTTTGAGCTCCGCGCTGGCATCGTTGAAGTCGAATAATACGCGACACTGGCTGAGTTTCCTGACGAAGAGGAGAGACCTCTCTGAAGGGGGTACCTCTGAGTGGGTGTGAGTAAACAAGCACTGGAAATAAGGAGAAGATATAAACCTGTAAAAGGCGCGAGTCGCTCGATCTCTACTTTTTCTGTGACGACGAAGCGACTGCTGCGCTGCTTTCGGGGAGGCTTTCCAACGATGGGGATGGTGTCGCGAGGGCCAGAGCGAAGACGGTTGAGGGTGTTGGCGCGTGGGGGGGTGGGATTAGCTCCAGGAAGATCCAAACCCAACGAAGTGCGTTCAGGAGAACCGAATTGACCCGATCTCGGGGCGGAATCTGTGGCGAGATCAGAAGTGACGACGACAATGGGGGGGACCGCGGAAGACTGGTTTGAATTGTATCTACGTTCTGGGGCGGATGACTGAGCGGGTGCAGGGGGTGGACCACGGTTATATAAGGCCTGTGACTGGGACGGGAGAGAGTGGTTGGGAATGCTGTTGACAGATGCGATTGGCAGACCCTGAACGGCTGTGACGGGCTGGGGGACGGGTTTAGCGGTGTTTGGGGGGGGAGGTGGGGGGGCAGATACGGGTGCAGGCTGAGATTTTGCGTCCTTTGTCTTTGCAGACGCAGAGTCCTGAGAACTCTTCCTGAGCTGTGCAAAATTAAGATAGCGAACGGGGAAAGATGGAGGGTGGGCGCACAAAAGATTTCTTGAGACCCTTCATGGCGAATGCGATGGAAGGGCGGATGTCCGCAAGGCGTTTGTAATCTGTGCCAGAACTTGTCCACTGACGGGATCGATGAACACCACCCGCCGTGATAAAACGTCACAACTGGTCACGTCACACTTCGCTGGTGGGTGAACGTCGCGCTGTACGGGGATGGCGAGGGCGAGGGGGAACGACGATCTCGGCGACGACAAAGCTGTGGGCCTACGGCGGTGGTGGTCCTGCAGCGATGCGGGATCGCTCGCTGCAGAGTCGTATTGTTGCCTTTTTTGATCAGTCCAGCTCGCAACCGTCACACTGACAGCAGCTCTCTCACTCAGACCATGGCTGGTGAGTTTCACTTCTTCTCAGCCCCCACATAACGCTCACTTTCACAGCCATATACGCCGTCTATACCTCACCGACTCACCCACCCGTACCAAATCATCTCCCCACACTCATCGTCACCCCACATGGTACGTCGTCAGCCCCACTTGCTAGCCAACCACCCTCACCTTTCCCCAGGTCAGCCGACCAGTATCCTCTACTCGTACCTCCATACAAACTACGTCTGTCCTCCTCACTAACTTGCCCGCTCCTCTCCCTCACACTCCCACAGAATACCGAGAACTACCTCTTGACCCCTTCCCCCCAGGGCGACCTCTGCGTCGCAAAGCTCTTCCCCCCTCGTCAGAATCAAAGCAAGTCCTCTGCTTCTGATCCCGGCCACTCCACTTCCTCTGCATCACGTGTCGTGCGCTGCGAGGCTTCTCGTAACCTCAAGTGGTCAATCAATAACACTGGTGTCATTTCCCCTATATACAAGCTTTCCCTCCCGTCTCCAGATTCCCCAGACCTCCCTCTCTTCCAAATATCAAAGCCAAACCCTAATGCCGCATTTTGGAGCATGTTCTACTTTGCCTACGCTGGCCATAATATACCCCCCAAGCGCATCGAGTTTGGAAAGATACAGAAGAACCCACCCGGTCCCAATGGCGGTGGAACTAGAATAAGCATCACAGGCAAAACTTCAGAAGAGAAGGCTGTGTGGCAGACCTTGGGAGAAGGCAACGAAGACTGCGTCGAATGGGTTGTCCTTTGCGCAGCACTTAATCTACTCGAGTAAGTTCCGTTTCCTTTTCTCTTGGACACCCTCCCATTTTTGACCTCGCATTTGTCCCATGATCATGTTTCGCTTATCCGTAGTGATGAAATTATAAAGGCCGCCGAGAAAAATCCCTCGCCGTCAGGCCCTATCCCGAATGGTACACCTGGTCCTGGAGGGCGTCCGGCGCCTGTCGCGCTCCACGATCCCGGCTCCGTACCCAACCCTGCTGGCCCGCCGCCGCGTCAAGGTTCGCTACCCCAGCAAACCCCCTCACGTGGCCCACCACCTCCGCACGGACAACCCGGAATGGGCCCAGCGCCTGGTCCTGGCCCCCGTCCTCCCCAAGGATTCCCACCTCCGCGAGGTTTTGCGCCGGGTCAGGGTCCCCCACCAAACCCAGCCGTACCCGGTGGCTACCCTGCTCAGCCACAGGGGTATGGACCACGTCCACCCCCACTAGGACAGCGTCCTGGCATGCCGGGCCCAGGTGGTATGCCTCCGCTGGGTCTGGTTAGTGGTCGTGCACCTCCTCCGCATCAGTCCCCTCCGCAAATGCCGCCTCCTGGCCAGCCCTCTTCCCAGGGCCCCGCGCCGAGAAGGCTCTGAATGTGATTTGCTGATTGTTTCCACCGGTATACCATTTATTCCCCCTCCCCCAATCCTTCGCTGTTAAGGCGAATCTATTCGGTCGCTTGGTTACGTCGTTATTATGTGCTTTTCTGTTCTCAATATCTGATCAAGTGTCCCGGACTCTGATCCCCTTCCAAATTGCAGTGCTGGACGATTTGGTTGATTGGTTATTTGGGACAAGCGCAGGGTTCACTTGACACCACCCCGTTTTCTTTTGATGCTGTAGGATAATCAAATTGATCCCCTCCATGTTTTTTTATCGTGTCTGGTCAAATTTGACCATGGTCAATGCATTTCCCAATCATACATGCATATGGTAGTGAAACGTCGGCACGGATCCTTCCTCTGAAACAATCCATTGATCGAATGGTTGATGCCGCATGGATAATTAGTTCTTGATCAGCTTTTCCAGGGCATCCATCGAATAAGCTAGGGTAATATGTTCAACACTGAGGCAGAAAGTATCTCGGCCAAAGCTTACATTTTGGTCTCTCGATCGGCAATCCCAAAGCTACCGAACGACTCCACATCAGACACGTAGCGTTCTAAACAGAAGACGAGTGAGAAAACGCACCTCGTGCCCACACTAGTTGGGTTAAAGCTCCCAAAGCTATGCAGGTCCATGAGCCTCGATTGATTGAAATGAACATATTAGTCTCACCTCTCGATACACCAAAGATAACAGTGTAATACTTGATTGAGAGAAAGTCAGACCTGGACTGCTGGGTCAAGTGTATGACAGTACCTTGAACTCGGTCAGACCATAATGGTACAAGACGCATCCTATCCAAGCGTTTAACAAGGCATCAAATTGTCAACATACGGAGCGTACCGGACGTAGCATCAACATTAGGATAAGGGTTCTTGGTCTATTTGACAGTTAGGCGATGCTCTTGGCCAAATGCGGAGATGTTTACCTTGCCATGTTCCTTCAAAACGTCGGGTGCAACTTCAGCAGTCTACTACGAGTCAGTAACGGTCTACACATGTACGCATAGTATACTATACCTTTTGAACAAGCTGGATCATGGGGCTTGCTTGGAGGTCGGGACGTGTCTTGCAGAATTCTTGAAGGGCAATAAACCGGGGATCGGGGTTACGAAGAACACCGTGACCATACCTAAGAAAAAACATGTGAGGAGTCGGGCAAACATGATGTTATGACATACCCCGGGACAACTTGCCCACCTCGGAGCGTTTTCCAAAGGTATTCTCTAATGTTATCGTGACTAAAGTTGTCACCAATCTCCTTCTGCATAGCCATTTGCCATCGCAGTACTTCTTGATTAGCAAGACTAAAACAATCCTGTCAGCTTGGACTTAACTTTTAGAGGCGCACATACTCACCCATGGAGAGGCCCAGCGAGGGCATAGAGAGAAGCCGAGTAGGAAATATAGGGGTCCGCCAATGTCGAGCCAACGAGATCTATATCGGAATGAAACACACTCCTATCATCCCTTCAAAGGCGAGACTCATACGGGACGTGTGGGCAGAAGCATTTCCACCCTCGTGGTCACCATGGAGGGCGATGTACAAACGGAGATACTCGGTCAAATTTTCATTGTGGCCATATCCAAGCATGTTTGAGTAATTCCCTATAGCAGGGCATTGCATCATGGTCTACATGGGTGAGGCCAGACTTACCCACAAGGTCCGAGCTCTTGTTGACAGGGGCGATTTCCTTATCTGGGTGGTATATGTTCCGGTATATGCGCGCGGCCAGGGAAGGCAACTTCGCGACAAGGTTCAAGCAGTCCTCAAGAGCGTATGTCCAATACTCGCTCTTCTTGATACCGCGTTCATATGCAGCCTGGAACTGGCTGTCATGATTCAAAGCAGCGACACCTATGCCAAGTTGAGTCATGGGGTGGAGAGTCTTTGGAAGGCTGGTGTAGAGGCGTCAAGATTTGCCGAAGCTCGGACAAGGGTGGTGATGCGCACGAATCGATGAGTTTTGTCAAGAACGCTGGCAACTCGCCCTTCTCGGCGAGTTCTGCCGAGAGTTGATGGCTCTCGTTCGGGGATGGCACCCGACCGGTGAGCAAAAGCCAGAACATACTCTCAGCAGTCATCTCTTTGCCTCCTGGCGCGGCGGGGAGAACCTTTTGACAGTCTGGGATGGAGAGACCGTGAAAGCGAATGCCCTTGATCACGAGGAAGTAAACATCAGAGCCGGACAGATTGGATGATGCAACCAACCTCGTTGGGATCAAGGACTGATGCCTCCCAGAGCATGGCCTTCAGGCCTCTCATGCCACCAATGATGTTCTCGACCTACAAGACACGTGAAATGGCGATGGGAATGACTGGTCTAAGCTTACCTTGACTTCGCCGACCACTGTTTGACTGTGCTCAGCTTTCTGCAAGGAAACGATCCGAACGAGAATCACTGGTAAGGAAATGGTCTTACGAGCTTCTTCAGCTGTTCCTGCTTCGCCGGGATGACCTCCTGAAGAGTTTCCCTGAGAGACTGTCGACGTTTCAGAGTAAGGTAAGCTGCGAATCGAGAAAGTAAATACTTTGGTGGACGCCCAGCGACGCGAAGGGACGTTCCGGAGGAGTGACTGTGCCAAAGGAGTACCACGACGGATCATGATGAGGTTCGGGCAAGGGTTCGGGAGACTGCAAGCCCCAACCCGCCTTTTAGGCGTGGAGTGGCCGAGAGACGGTTCCTTTTTGGGTTCCGAGCCGGCACACGATGCAAAGTTGCAAACACGGGCAAAGTGGCCGTACAACGCAGGACACTCATTTCTACTTACGTGTCAACCATGGCCTCGGTGCTCGTCCCAGTCCTATACATTGGGATAGTCATCTCAAGTCTACTTATATTCTCTCATTTTTATAGAAAACGCAACGCGGGTAATATTACACCTCTCACATCGTCGCCGTGCTAACCATCACTCAGGCAAATTATACGCACCATATTTCCCTTCGCATCCCGAGCGTGATGTCTATGTCACATTGCTCCAGCAGAGCGACCCTCCTGTCCACGAAGCCCTTCTCAAGGCTGCGCTCATCAGACGCGCAATGACGGACGTTGCCCGTGTGGTAAAACTCCGTGAAGACAAACCAGCACTCCAGAACCTCCTCCAGAAAGGCTCCATCGGCGATGACCTGTGGAACAGTCTACTTCAGGCAGAAAAAGAGCTCGAGGCAGAAATCGTGGAAGTTGCTACTGAAGCGAATACGTTTGTCGACAACTGGGGCACTATCATCTTTCAGAGCGCGGGCGAACTCGTCGCGAACGAAAAGATGCGCAGTGTTTTCGATGGCACGGCGGCGTCGAGAGCAAGCAAAGGTGGGGATTTCAGCTCATTTCCGTTTTCTCTCGTGCTGAACACGCATCAGAACAAAAATACGGCAAGATTGGTCAAAAGATCGACCTGCCAACACCGCAGGCCGTTATGACGGGTGGACCACCCCCGCCTGGCACGCCAGTTGCTGCCGTATTTGCAGCTGCACAGTCGTATGCACGACTTCAAGGTCAAGCTCAGCAATCTCCTGTCCCAGCAACCTTACCGATACCAGCAACGCCCGGAACGTCTACCAACGACCTTGCCCCGCCTGCCCCTAGCCATGCCCAGAGTATAACGAGTGACGGCGAAGCAGACACCCCGCAAGCCTCTTCGAAATCGGTGAGTCAACCATACTAGTGGTCGGCTTTCGTCTTCACACACAATTCTCAGCCGAAAAAGAACAAGAAACGGAAGTAGTTGGTGTACACGACGAGTCGATACCTTGGCATTTGGTACTCTAATACATATCATGTTACATTGCACATCCGGATTTTGGACGTCTACTTGCCAGCTTGCAACACATTCGAGCACAAGAGCTTGTAGAAATATTGAGGCAGAAAAGTACAATGTGTAGAATTAAAAGACCATACGTGGAAACACAATCCAATCAAGCTGTAGTTTACAGCTACACATCACCCTCGGATAACAATCGCCTTCTCCCCTGCACCAGTTCGTGCCTTTCCGGACTTGTCTACGTGGTCAAGACCAAGTACGTCTTCTGGTGCAAACTTGTGGTCGTAGATAATATCCTCTGGAAGCAAAGTCATATAAGCTAGTGGCGCAATATGCGATGATACTAACCATCCTCGATGTAAGTCGGTTGCTTAAACGTTGAAATTTGGATCAGCGCGAATCTGTACTTTGTAATATCCTTGTCTGAAACACCTATTCGTCCTTGGAGGCGCTTCTTCGTCTCTGCAAACTTCTCATGCTGAAAGGAGTCAGGTTCACATACGCGAGGGCGCTAAAAAGAAAAGACCTACAGGCTTTACGACGAAGCGGAACGGTACGCCGTGCGTCCGCGAAACCTCCTTCTGGAAGTGGAAGACACTTATGATTTTTTCGTGTTCATCAGCTTCCAATTCTTCTCGCGGTATTTCCTACACGTTTTCGGGTTGTAAGTTGGGAAAGCTGTAAAAATGGATACACACCTCTGCATATAGTTCAACTGGATCAGGAATATTCCCAATCATCTCTGAACCGGTAAACTCCTTTTGCGACTTTCCGTCCTTGGACACCTCGAATACACGTATCTTACCCGTGCCCCCCGATGTCAGTGTCACATGCTTGGCGAGATGATCAGCAAGGTCGTGAACCATGCTCGTCTTGGGCAAAAGGAACGGATGTGACGCTTCTTCTCGATTGTGAATTCCCGTCCATATGATCTTCAAACTTCGCTTCGTCTCGAGCTCGACGATGCTCACATCCAGCTTTTCGTATAGGATCACGGATGTCGTTGGATTTATGTAGTTTGTGCCCATAATTTCCGCTATGCTTTGGTTCAGAGAGCGCTTGAGAATAGACTTGGGAGAACCGTTCGTAACGTGCGTCGTTGTGAAGCGAAGCTTGATAGGATCGTGCCGCAAAAACTCGCCAGCTTTTTGCGACATCTTTGGATATGTCAATAACGCCCAAAGACTTGACAAGGGACACCCACGATGTCATAGTTGTGCTTCTTGCTCAGTATTAGACTAAATTCGGGGTGATCATGATCGGGTTCCTCGAATCTTGGACGGAAAATAATCATTACGCGGTTCTGCAAAAAGTCATAGAACTGTATGGGGTTCGAGTAGAGACCCTGGCTCTCCAAATCATGGACCCTGTATAAAGGTGAGGATTTATTGACACTGCAGTAAAACTCCAAGCGCGTACTCTTTCTCAGGGTGATCAACCTGGAAACAGATGACATCGCCATCCTGGATCTCGCTCTGAGCAAAGGTCAATTTCTGTTTCATGAGCTCAATCATTCCTGGTTTGATTTCCTAGAAAACATGTCAGGGCAACTATTCGCAATACCTAAAGGGACTTGGCACCTCATACAGCTTCAAAGGAGTACCAGGGGTCCATCGCATGCGCTCGTTGATCGAGGGGTGGAGGTCTTGCACTTTGCTATTGCGAGAAACATACACCTTCCCAACACCGTATAGCGTCTGTTTTGACGTGTCAAAGTGCTTCAGGAAAACCATGATAGAGCCTGCGGGAATTTCAGGCTGCGTGATGTTAGTACCACCATGTGGGAAAGAAATAGCTGCCCTGCCTTGCTTTGGTCGGGTATCACATCGAGATAGAGGCGTAGGTCATTTTGTCGTGCAGCCATATTGTTGCGGATGACTTCGACGGCTGTAAAACAGAATCAACACATGGGAAAAGAATCATAAACGCGAGGCGCTGCTCACTTAGTGTAGGCTCATTCTCGGGGATATGCGTATCGGGTCGTACTGTTTTATTTTGTCGATTCACCAGAACCCATAACCGAACTTTGTTCTCTGTAAGGTTGAAGTGGTTGGCAACGCGTGACTTGAAAATATTGTACGTCTCCTGTTTGAGCACGCGGAAGCTAGGCAGATCCGACGGAGGCCAATGCTTCTCGTCAAATGTTGCAAGATCAAAACCTTCGTGATGCGCAAAGGTATCATCGGTGATGACCTTGGCCGTCAGGAATAAATGCTGCTCCTCTCGCTCCCTTTTCTTGGCCTCAATTTGGAGACGTTCCTCGTCAAGCCTGCGTTCTGAACCCAAGTCAACGCACACACACAAAACAAGCAGATAGCATACTCAGGTGGGGAGGTGTATCTTCTTCCTTGAACGGTGCTAGTATCTCGTCGATCGCAGTCTCGCGGACGTATACCAACATGTAAGCATTGGTGAAGCGCTTCATCGCACGGACCTGGTTGCGTTGCAAGGGCTGTGGAATGCCGTTCAGAGGCTCGCCACCATAGTTCTCCTCCAGCACTTCGCGATCAGTGACAGGGGTAACACGGTCGTCGTCAAACTTGAGCCATCTCGTCTCGCGATCGGGCTTAATCAAAGCAAAGTAGTGTCCGCCGTTGACGTCACCAGAATGCACCAAGACGCCATGCAGCTTGTACACCCAATTCTCAACCTTGGTCGGACCTTCGTCGATAAATTCTCCAAGGTCAATTTCGAACGGGAATTCATGACGATCATTTATCTGCAAGGCGAGCAGTTGAGTCGTGTATAGGCAATGTTCAATACAAACCTAACCTTGATCATGGCATCGCGTTGGATGTCATACTCGAAGCGTTTAAGCTGGAGATGAAGCACAGGAGGGAATGATTCAAACACAAAACCCTTCTTGGCATCCTGAAGGCCATAACCTTCGGCGTGGTACTTGTTTTCGCCCTCCATCATTTCAACGGCGACAAAATATTTGAATGACTCGTAGAGATTCTTCATTCCCTTGACGTTCAGTTGAATATCTGAGGGAAATGGTGAATGAATGTACAGGCTGTAAGCGAACAGGAGGAAGACACCTTTGAATTCTTCAGTTTTCGAGGACTCGTAGTCGACGTTGACACACTTGATATAGCTCTTCATTTTTCCAACAAAGAGCTTGGCGATGGCACCTTCTGCTTTCGTACCCTATGTTGTTGTTAGATACGCGACGACTACGGTACGTGCGCCTGACCTTCATCTTAGATTCCAAGTTATCCTGTAAGACTCGGTTGAACTCCTGCACGTCGTGTTGATAGAATGAGTCATTTGACTTCCAACCGAACGACTTTGTCAACTCCGTTGTCCCTATTGGTGGCTAAGCGGCAACGAACGACCACCCCCCAGCTGAAACTTACCAACAGGCTGATCCGATGTCTGCAGGTGATAAAACACTCTTTGCAGTGCAAGAGAAACGCTTTCCGTGGGGTGTTCATCCTCTGTCGGAATTTGATACACTGCCTAGATGTTGATGTGAGCAAAGGATATTTTTGTGTCATCGGGACCTACCTTTCTAAAGTAGCGGGTACAAAACAGGGACTGAAGGAGGGAATTCATATAACAAGTGGCACCTTGATTTTTCAAGCCGACATAACCGGTCTCCTTCTTTGAATCGTAGCTGGCGAGCAGGATAAATAGGGTGAGGAAGATGGGAATGGAGGGAGTGACTTACTTGACAAAATTATGCCACAAGACGCCGGTGGGATCTTCTAATACGCGGACGTACACTGTGACATCGGCAGACTCATCTTCGATCGTTGGGCGGAGATGACCTTCTTGGACGTTGAACAATTTGCGGAGTTCGCTAAAGCGAGTGAACCCCCAGTCACACTCCTCGGCAATGAAGCGATGATGGGCATCTTATGGGCAAGGGTTATCGGTAGTGAAAGGAAAGCTGGACGAGTGAGACTCACGGCTGACGGTATATATGGTAGGGTCATTGGGGTTGGATATAACGAGGGCGAATTGGGCGCAAGCATGCCAACCTTCGGGAGACTTTTTGGGGTCTGCGTAGTCAAGGTAGACGGATACGGTGTCGTTGGGAGGAGCGTTTGAGTTTCCAAAAGGGAACAAGAGTATGCGCCTGGGGATATGTGAGATGATGTGGAGGGAGGGCAGGGGGAGGGACAGACCATCGGTGACCGCCACAGTCAAATTCTGCGCTGTTGATCTTTTTGTCGAGTTTCTTCCAGTTTGTCAAGCGCCAAGTGAACACCTTGAAATCCTTGACGTCGTGGCCAAGGTCAGGCATATGCTTTGCCGCAAATGCCTCGTCTGGGAGTGGATAAGGAAGATGAAGACGAGGGCAATGAATGTGCACTGACGATCGCGGACGGAGACGACGTCGTCGACGATTTCCATTGGAGGGCCGCCGTTTACCTTTTCGTCGAGGATGTCCATTGGTGTTGTGGTGGTGTATTGGCTGGGCTGGCGTACGGCCAGGACGACGGGGACGAGATTGGGAGGGATTATTATCGCGGAGACAAGGTCGGTGGGAAATCGCGCTGGCTTGGGATTGGATAAGCAGCCCGCCACACCAGCTCAGCTTTCTTCAAAACTACTTACAAACACGATCCTTAGATTGTCTCGACAGGGCGACTTTTCGTCTCCACCAGCCTCAGCGCTGTCCTACTGTCGGTAATGAGTCAATATCGTGTAACAGCGAGCCTTCCTGGTGATCCCCGTCTTGGGGGTCGCCATTGCCATCGGCACCGCCTTCTTCGCCACGCATAGCGCCTTGCCAGTAGCGCTGTCCGGTCGTGTCTGGCACACATTTCTCTGTTGTAGTGTACCCTGTCGTCGTCGAGTGTAATGGATTCATCGTGTTCTATCGTCCATGCGCCCGACAACGTAAGATTCAGCCAAGAGTCCAAGTTGGGCCTCATGTCGACCGCCTTGCTAATTTCCCTCTTTACAAGAGCGCCTTTGCTGTCAAGTCGGCTCGTCCTCGTTTCGTTTTGTAGTTTCTCTTTGCATGACGAGTCATCCACGCCGCGACGATCGCTCCACTGCCGATCCTTTCAAGCAACAGTGGGACAAGTTTCCGACTGACCACCGCCGTAACCGCTCCGCGACTCTTCCTGCAAATCCGTACGACCAAAGGCCTTATCCGCCCCACGACACCCGCTACAATGATCCCCGCCAGTCTTCCCGCCCCCACCGTCAGGATCCTCTCTATCCTTCCTCCTATCACCATCACGCCTCCGCCCAGCCTCCCCCAGCGTCCAAAGCCTATCAACACGCGACTCGCCCGTCCGCCCAGTACCCTTCAGCCGCTTATCCCCCACAGCCCCCCTCCGTCTATCCAGTAGCTTCCTCATCTCGCAGACCCCAAGCAGACGCTCCGGATCCAAGAACCTCAAGACGCCCCCCGCCTTCCATCCACCAACCCTACGACCAGGTATCCAGTGGTGAAGAGATGCCAAGGGCTTCCAAGCATCCTTCTCGTGCTCAGCCTCCCCTCTCAGCCCCATCAAATCAAGCGTACTGGAACCCTACGCGGCGTCACAAGGACCCTTACAGAGACCAAGGGGACAGGGAGCGGGACAGGGAACGGGACAGGGAGAGGGAACGGGAGCGGGAAAGAGATAGGGACCGCGAGAGGGACAGACCTACCGCTGACCTCGAAAACAGACACAAGGATAGAACGAGATCCGACCGCCAGCGCGAGCGTGCCCCAGACGTCCGCTATCAAGAACCCACCAGGACCAGGCATCATGATAGGCGCAAGGATTCCGATACCGAGGGTGTGTTGTACCCTGAACAAAGAAATGCGTCCAGGGCCTCACTTCCTGGGAGAGAGGGCCACCCTTCTCTTCGTGAGTCTAGCAATGGTCACAGAAGACACCGGACAGAGGATGGGATAGCTTCCACTGTCAGTTGCCAGCCTAGTTTTTATTCTTCATTTACTCATCGCACACGTCAACAGGCTCGTCGACACCAGCCAGAAAACACGCAGAATCCGATCACTACCATGCCCCCGCAGTCCGCCTCTGTACCACAGCCGGAAGTACAACAGACAGGTGAACCACCCCCGCCTGCCCCTCGCGTGATGCCTGTTCACCTTCCACCAAAAGCCAAGTCACAGCGCCCTCACCGAGACGGACGTCCATCAAATACCCAAGGCGTTCAACCTGGCAGTGACACCGAGCGGGTCACTGGCAAGGTAGTATATTCGATCGTTACATCACCACACTCGTGCTAATATCCGAGCGCAGTATCGTATGGAACGCACACCTTCGGGTCCTGCTGTGCAAAGAAGCGATGCGCACGCTTCCAGCTCCACGAGGGACAGAGTCAATCATGATATGGCGATGGGCCCACGAGACGATGTACGGAGAACTGAGGTATGATCATCTTTGCACCATCCGGGATCACTCATCATGCAGCTTACATCAATTATAGGGCAAGCACGGAGTACGCCAAGACGCTCGCCAACCTTTAACACAAATCAATGTCGATATTCCTCTCGTTACTCCAGGATTCAATGCATCCTCTTTACCTCCCGAGACAAAGGCTTCGACTGTACCACAAATTGTCAGTATTCGCGCGGGCCAGGGTCCCTCTGACCCGCACGACCCGCATTTGAAGTCATCGGCAATTTCACATTCGGATGCTCCACAGGAAATCGTCAGCCACCCTCACCCTACTTCCGCATCAATTATCAAGCCCTCTGGCCATGCTCACTCGCAGTCTTTTGATACGCGTGTTCAGTCCGATCGTCCTGTCGTCTTGGAGCCTCCACGTGTTGAGCTTCGTGGGGACGACTCACCACCTGGTCAACGCATGTTGACCCGTGAGTCAAGTCGACCTCTGCCCTCTCAAATCTCCAAGTCACACTCATATGCTCGTGGGAACACAGAAACAGGGGTGGATCAGTCTTATCCGCATAGTCGACCACCATCTCGTTCAGCGCATAGGACGTCCAATAACGCCGTCCCTCCTGCCGTTGTTGGCCCACGCCCGTTGCGTTCCACCTCTCAGGGACCCCCAACGAATGAGCCCACTACTCGTCCGCCATCCGTCGCACAGCATCCTTCAACTGTACCCCCTGTTCGGAATCAGCACTCTGTCCCCCCATCACCTGCTTATCCCACCCAAAGTAGCCCGCCAAAGGCTGGTCACACTCATAGCACGTCGTCGTCTGTTCAACCGAGTCCAAAAAATGCACAGCTTCACGGCGTGTCCCTCAGCTACTCCACATCTGCCCAGCCAGCGCCATCTGCTCCTCCTAGCACTCATCACACCCCTGCTATTGTTCCTCAGACGCTCGCTGCATCCTCTCGACCGCCTACCCGAGACAGTACACACACAGATGCACCACGTACGCTTCAGCAATCAGCAGATCGACAGCCGGTAGTAGACAACCGACCAGGATCCCAGCATGCACCGAACAGTACCACAGTCAAAGCATCTTGGGTTGTTCAAACTCCAGCTACTGCAAGAAGGGCCAAGATATCTCGAGAGGAAAAATACTTGCGAGACAATCACTTTAGCTCGGATACGCCTCGCGCACAACTTCGTCAGGTCCTCTCGCAAGATGATGACTCATATCCTCGTGTGTCCTCGTTGATGATGAAGGCAAGCCAGGTGACGACACCTTCAGCCACATCTCAGCGAAACTCACAAGCGAGGGATGTCCCCTTTGGTACCCCTCGGGGCACATTGGCGAGTAATTCGCCCAAGTCTGTGGTTGTAAAAGAGGTAAGGTTCACAAGTTCTAGATCCCCCTTTCTCATCTTATCTTCCATTGTACTGTACAGACATCTACTCCGGAGCATGCACCGAGGCAGAATCCATCGCCGCATCTTGCAGGACCGCCGCAGATCGCGGTCGTCGGGGCAACTCCCGACAGCGTAATTCATGATCTGCCACAAAGTCGTGTTGATCATGCTCTCCTTGCGCCTGCCTTTCCTGCACCGACTCTGGTCTCGAGGACAACGTCTAGCTCGCAAGACCAACAACGCCAGCCCCTGCAACCTATAGTCCGGGATATATCATCGGCATCTTATCAGCCGCAGCCAGCGCTGGCAGTGCATGCACCTTCGCTATTTCAGCCGTATCGACCTCCATCACTTCCATCCCCTGAAGATCATGGCCAGTCTTCCCCTCCACCACTTCCAATACCGCCGCCTAGGAGTCCAGATGATTCTCCACCTCCGTCTATTGAGAGACGAACAAGTGAGATCATTTCGGCACGTTCGCAGGCTGGTGGGGCCCCAAAAAGTTATGAGCATTCTGTCCCCGAGGTCCAGAGTGAAATGTTCCATATTCCCTTGCAGCCTTCTGCCTCATTTCAACCCTCCTCCTTAACACTGCCACGCGCCCCGCAGGTCCTGCAAGCTGGCAAGCCGGACGATGCGGTCCCCACGCCAGTGTCGAACGGGTTCATGGGTGTAGCTCATGCCGATGTGGGCCCCATCCCTGTCCTTCCCTCGCAGTCTTCGGCTTCTTCTACAAGGTCGCGACCGAAAGTCACAATTGAGGATGTCCCAGAGGATTCACCCGAGCTAAGCAAAGCGATCCCCATGAATGTGCCCACGATAACTCATTTAGTCCCGTCGTCGAGACCTCAAGCATCGCATCACCCAAATGCGAACCCGTCCCCCAACGCCGCGGTAGTAGATCAACCCAGTCATAAATCTTCACCGCAGTTAAAAAACAAAGATTCACCTCCGCATCGAAGCACAGACCCCAGCGCTATGCCTACTTTTCCGCCCATGCCTGCACCGACGACCACTCGCATGCCATCTTCTGCTCCTCCTACACATCCAACATTTGCTGCGCCTGCCCAGGCAGTACCTACCCAACGCGCTACGTCCCATGCAGTACCCTCCCGCACTCATCAGCGTGCTGCAGAAATGTTGCAGACAAGTAAGCTTTCGCCTGCAGCAAGCAATCCTGGCGTTTCTGGGAGTGTCAACAAGTTCGCTGCTGCACCAGTACAGACCACTCATAATGCTGCTAGCAACGTCACTGGTCAACATCAGCCGGTTAATGGTGCCAGCGTACAAAGCTCTTCAGTTTCCAGAGTCACAAATACGTCGACTACTACACCCCATCCTAGCACCTCCGCCACAGCTACTACGACCAAGGTTGCTGCACACACGGCAAGCGGCGCTGGACCGTCCGTCGGTGCATTGCATACCCCGTCGATCAGTATTCATACCCAATTACCCTCTGCTCCCGACATGCAACAGCCAAGCCGTCCAGGAGTTTTGTCGATACCTACTCTAGATACCACATCTCTAATGCCATCAAATGCTGTCAAGAACGTCCATCAAGAACAAACTATCGTAGATTCCACCCGAACTCGCGATGTCATACCCTCTGCCACCCGCCACCTTGCCCCTTCGTCGCATGTATATCCTTCCTCCACTCGTCCAGGCGCATCCTCTGCAACGACTCAGCAGCCACATGTAGCTCCAGTTCAACCGCCCCCCCATCATCGAGTTGTATCCTTGCCCGTTGCATCATCTTCGACGGTCCAAAGGCCGTTGTCACCTCGCAAATATTCACAACCCCTCCCCTCGACTACAGTTTCGACCCAGCCATTCCCATCTCGCCCATCAGCCTCCGAGTCCCAGTCAACACGTGTCCCAGCATCCGGGCATGTAGTGACCCCTACTCCAGTTCGATTGACACGGCCGCCACCTCCTGATCGCCATGACTCTGATATTCTTAAAACGCCATCATCTATCGCACCATCTCCTATGCTTAATTCAGACACATCAAACGCTATTCCACAGTCAACCACTATTCCTATTCGGGCACGGAAGCCGTCCACAGAGTCGAAAGACGACGACAAGAAACCCTCAGGGTTGTTTCGTCTTTTCAGGACGAGAACACTTTCTTCCAAAGCGGCTAATCCACCGGTTGTTTCTACGGCTACCAAAACGTCTCTTGACCAGGGGAGGACTCATACCGATGCCTCTGGTGTCGCTTCCACCTCTACGTCCGCGCCTCGTGGGGTGACATCAACTACGACCCCAAAAGAGTGGAATTCTGGCACACAGCCGGCGTCCACCTCCGCACGTGCCGGACCAGAGTCTAAGCTCAAGGGTAGGGTACCCGCCATTCCCCCTCCTCCAACCCAAGCAACACGGGAGCATAAGGATACCGTGCCGCACATCTTTAAGTTCCTGCATGCCAAGAGGAACCGAACAGTGTCAGCTGCGTCTCTCGATGTCTGTGACGGCAACACTGCTGTGAGTGTTTTATACACCCTCTGATACACGACTCAATGCACCCGTGGTTAGACTAATACTGTGATTGGATCCCCTGATCACTCTGCGATCAGTCAAGCTCAACCTTTACCTCGTATTGTACCCCCGGGTATTCGAGACCCGTTGGTTGCGGCGTCAGAATGGAGAGATAGGGAGGAGGCCGAGCGGAGGGAGCGCAGGATTCATCGTATTCGGCGACCAGGTGTCACTTTTGATCTCGAGGAGGAGCCGCCTTCCCCTGCGCCTGGCGCTGCAAAGCGGAAGAGGCTGGTTCGCCGCCCATCGGGGCGTGCACCCACACCAGGACCGGCGCGTGGTTGATGTGGATCATCGATTGGGCTGGTTCTATTGCAAGTATCGTAAGTCAGACTCGCATGTTATGTATGTTATGCAACATCTAGTGTTATGTATTTTTGCTTTGGGTTAAACGCAATGTCGTTGGTATCTAAAATATAATCTTTGTGGTTTTCGAGGCGAGGTGACAATACGCGTGACATCTCGCGTTTGTGACACGCTCCAATCATACACTGTCAGAATGTTCAGACATAGGGTCAAGGCGAAACAAAATGAAGCATTTGAGGAGACGAATAAATCAGCGTATCCTTTCCGACTGAACTTGTATGTACACCCACTTTCTGACGTTGGCAGTGAGCTTAGAGCAATGCATCAGCTACGACAAACCACCCCTCTACGAAGTCACGCTCGAAGAATTCGAAACCTGCGCGCTCGACCGCCTCCATGTACTCGCCGAGATCGAGTCCTCCTTCGCACGAAACCGGCCATGGGACGAGCTCAAGAGCGTGACCGACGCACAATGCAAAAAATATCTCCCGCTCAACAACAACACGGCGGTCACGGCGGCTCTGGATGATCAACGACGGGACGACCATCTCGGGCATTTTGTGCTTCGGTTTGCGTTTTGCCGCTCGTGGGTTCGTGTGTCGATGGCTGGGCGTGGACTGATCGTTCGTCAGGGAAGAACTGAGGAGGCGGTTTGTCAAGGCGGAGACGACGCTGTTCAGGGTGCGGTACGAGATGGATGACAAGGCGGAACGCAAGGCGTTTCTCGATACGCACGCGTTTGAGTGGGAAAAGGTCGCTCGTTTCCTCGTGTCGTGGGTCGTGCTAAAGGATCGTGAATAGGCCACGAAAGATGATATGGAACGATATGGAAGAGAGCTAAGGGCGCTCGAAGGAAAACCGGCCCAACAGCCTCAACAAGACCCATCCACTGAACCCAAAGATTCGGGTCCAGAGTATTACAAGGTACGTCGAATGGTGTGGACTAATATTATTGCTCAGTCGTCGCATCGCAGGTTTACTGGACCAGAGTACCTGACTTGGTCGCCAAAAGACGCGTACTTTTACGTGCAGGTTATGCTTTTGTGTCCAGCAAAGAAATGTCCAGCTTCGTGTTCAACGAGTTTGAGCGAAAACTAGGGATAGCCCTCGAGGTTGGTGTCCTCACACAATTGTATCGTTATCTCGCTGAAAATGAATAGTACACTTCCAAAATGCTTCCCCGCATGGACGAGGACACGAGATTGGTACCTATATTGAACAACCTATCCCAGGGATTCCTCTCGGGTGTTCCATCGGAATGGGTGAATCCCTCTGCCACCGGAGACGAAATACGAGCAGACATGATCGATGATCTCGCAAAGAAACACTTTCCAATGTGTATGCGAAATTTACACGAGTGTTTGATCAGGGATCGTCATTTGAAGCACTTTGGACGGTTGCAGTATGGTCTATTCCTCAAGGTACGACAACGAATCTGGTGTTTGGATACGTAGCTCATTCATTCTCAGGTCTTGGGTCTTTCTATCGACGAAGCGATTGCATTCTGGAGAAAGTCCTTCAGCAACGTAACGGACGACAAGTTCAACAAAGAGTACAAGTATAATATCAGGCATTCTTATGGTTTGGAAGGGAAGCGTGCAAACTATCCTGCTAAAAGGCAAGTCTAACATTGTCTTGACCACTGCTGAGGCTAATACCGCTCGCAGTTGCCAACAAATCCTTACATCCGACAAACCCGGGGTTGGGGATTGTCACGGATGCCCGTATCGGCATTTTAGCCCCGAAAATCTGCAATCTGCACTGCTTGCAGTATATTCTCCCAGAGGTCTCACGACGACGGACCTACATGAGGTCATGAGAACCGTCAAGGAGGGCCACTTCCACGTTGCATGCACACGGGTGTTTGAAATAACACATGCCAGTCAAGGAGTGAAGAAAGGCGAGGGTATAGGTGGTGGTGATAGTGTTACGCACCCCAACCAGTATGCCGCAAGAAGTATCGAGCTAGAAAAGCCGCGGGGAGAGGATGCAATGGTAGAAGATCCATAGCTTGTGAAGTAATAGTTCTTTGTATAAGGCGGTACTAGGAGTCTCGATCCCACACACAGTGGACCCCGAAAGTCCCCCAGCACATCATCGCAGCCTTTTCGGCCGTGTGTCATGCCACATTTTGTGTCGTCTGCCTGTCTCTGCGTCCTCATTGCTCAAAGTTTTCGTAACTAAAATGGCTCACAGCAAGACGCCCAAGCCCAACGGTGGTACTGCCGCAAAAGATAGCCATGGAGTTCTCCAGCAGTACGTTGATACTGATGGTCACTTTTCTATGGTCAGGTACGGCACGACTTCGAAGCTCATTAGTTGATCCATGCTGAACCAACGAGTAGGAATTTTAGGTTGGCTGACCTCGTAACGATTATGAATGGCGTCTGTGGTTCCTTTTCGATATTCTCTTCGGCTCAATACTTGGTAACCAACAATGACGAGAGTTTGTGGTGGGCGTTTGCCCTTCCCCTGGCGGGGCTCACGTTTGACTTTTTCGATGGAAAAGTGGCGAGGTGGAGAAAATCCTCTAGTTTACTCGGACAAGAGCTGGATAGCCTGGCTGACTTGGTAGGGCACCATCACTCCACGACTTACGTCGGCTCAC
Organism: Xerocomus minutiporus; assembly: GCA_038092995.1. Taxonomy (NCBI): domain Eukaryota; kingdom Fungi; phylum Basidiomycota; class Agaricomycetes; order Boletales; family Boletaceae; genus Xerocomus; species Xerocomus minutiporus. The sequence goes on along the minus strand of JBBPRM010000075.1, from coordinate 6,182 downwards.
AATCTTGCAGATTTCGTTTGGCGTCGCGCCTGCGGTCCTGGCCTTTGCTATCGGCCTTCAAACGTATCTCGATACTGTTTGCCTAACAGGCTTCATATGTTGTGGGCTGGCTCGCCTTGCCCGCTTCAATGCGACAGTGGCGCTGGTTCCGAAAGATGCGGGTGGGAAAGCGCGCTATTTTGAAGGCCTTCCCATCCCATCTTCGCTTGCCCTCGTCAGCGTCATGTTTTACTGGGCTCGTCAAGGGTGGATAGAAGGCCAGGCTGGCATACCAGGTGGAATCGTCACGCTATGGGGTCCATCTGGTGGACGGGGTGACGTTCACCCAGTCAGCATTCTTTTCGGCTTATGGGCTGCCGCGATGGTTAGCAAAACCCTTCGTGTTCCAAAGCCGTGAAGTGGTCTTGGTGGACAAGCTGTGATGGTCTTTTCAATCCTCGGTAACTGGCGATGTACGCTACGAATTTCTCACAAGGCGTTATAGCCGCAGGACACGTAGCTTATCGCTCTGGATGACGCTATGAATTTTGTATGTGATGCTTTAGCGTGGACTCTTTGCTACCTCGTGCACTCTTGTTTTTCATCTCAATATGTTTTTGCTTCTCGTGTTCTTTGAACGTCGGTTGTAAACTGGATCACTTTGTCAAGATATATAGAATGTCCTTTGTCTCACTTGACATGACGTCCACCTTACCGACCATTAATGTCATGTGTTATACGCACCTCGCTTACGTTCAAATTTAGCCCCTGATATAGACAAAATATCTGGGATATGGCCTTTCCGGCAGTGTCCGTTGAGACGACCATGTATTATCCCACCCTCCAGACGACTCTGTCTCTTTGTTTCTTTTTAAAAAACTATATTCCAGTCTGTTGCAGTCCGTGAGCTATGGTTCTGCGATATCACGCAATTCGCCATCGTGTTGCTGGGTTCATGCTTGCAGTGGCCACTTTTTTTTGCTTTTGATCCTCGGCACTTGGCCGATCTCATATATCGGTACGTCCTTTGCACATGTGCCCTCCTGCGAACATATCATGAACGCCCGACGTAGCTGTCATGGTTGTCGGCGCGTTGATCTTCGTCCTCGGTATTGACCTTGTGAAAGAGGCATTGTGGGATACGAGGCATCGTGTGAGCAGGTGAGCATTGCATAGTTGATGTTCTGTAAGTGTCTTTTGTGATATCCCATCTAGTTAGGATGGAGTATAAGTACCATGACCGTTTGGGACTTTATCATCGGCGTCTTGTCTGGCACCGCCGCCAGCTGTGAGTGGCTCTGGAATACTCGCGTCAATATAGGTGCTCACTAGCCCGTGGCGTATCTCAGGCTTCTTTGTCGTTCAAAACTCCCAGCGGAGGAGCATTCGCACATGCTACACGGGAGACACCGCCATTTCCACCGTCCGTCGACCAGTAGCCCACCGCGCATACATCCGTGAGGTGTCCCAACAGACGCGCATCATCCAACTGCAAGGATTTCTCTTTTTTGGATTTCGCACGTCGAGGACACCATCCGATCGCTCTGCGCACCCCGTCCGCTTTGTCGTCGATTTTTCGCTCGTGGCGGGCGTCGACTTGTCTGCTGCGGAAGCATTTGTGAGGGTTCAGAGGCTGTTGGCTGCCAAGGGCGTCGTGCTCGTCTTTTGTGGGATTTCGAGAATCGAGAGCGGAGGTGGGCAAGGCGTTGGGAAACGTGGGTGTGTTGGAGGAGCCGTATGTGGAGTTGTTTGAGACGCTGAATGATGCGATGGAGTGTGAGTCATGGTTTACCGTGCATTGGGCGTAGAGCTCACGCAGCATCGTGATAGGGACGGAGAATGCATACCTGCGCGCATGGTTCAGAGCGCAGAAAAAGGAGACGACCCCGGTTGGTAAGTCGCCGATGCACGTGTCCCTCCATACCCTATTCGACTAAATGTGGTTCTAGGTACTCCCGGGTCGTCAAATGGACGTCGGCTTTCATGAGACCCTGGTCGGGTCGCCCCGGCGGTTGCAGCTGAAAGACGCGGGAGAGCGGATCATCGCAAGCGGTAGGCGTGTTCCCCGCCTGTGACCATCACATTCAATCAGTGCACCCAGAAATCTCCACCGATGTGTCCGCCGAGCCGCTCAACACGCTCCTCAAAGCTTTTGGGTCCTTTGCCTCCCTCGGCCAAGCCTCCTTCTCCGCGCTCGCGCCCTACTTTGGGTACGTCGCGCTCCCCGCGGGCGTCGTCCTGTGGGAAAAAGACGACCCCAACGGGCTCTACATCATCCAATACGGCGTGCTCCGCGCGTCGTACAAGTTTGCGGAGCACACGCCCGTGATCGAGGAGAGCATGGTATCGGGAACGCTCGCGGGGGAGTTGTCTGCGCTCTCGGGGCTCCCGCGGAACGCGCGGGTCGTTGTCGAGCGGGATGCAGTGCTGTGGAAGCTGTCGTCAGAGGGTACGAGGCGGCTTGAGGAGGAGCTTCCGCACTTGGCGCAGCTATTTGTGAGGTTGGTGCTCAAAGGTGCGTGCCGTGTCGATAGACGCGACGGGGGGCTGATGGTGCAATAGCTGCCAAGGTTGATACGGATACGCTGCTTGCTGCGCTTGCTACGAGATAAACAGGATAGAGATGGTGCATTTTGCATGTACACACTTGTCTATACATCGTCATCTTTCATAGCACGCCAAAAAATGGTACAGCTATTTTTTGTAGTTCCTACATATGCTGCAATTTCATGGGTCTTACGGGTTTGGGACTTGTGCCGGACATGTCTTTATGTAACAATTATCTGTCCCACGCGTTCCATCTCCCGCTGTTCACAGCGCTCCCGCCCCGTTATACGGCTCTGTATATCATCGTCGACAGAGTCTCTGCGCTTCCCTAGCTTTCAGTTTCGTTCGCACTGAAGCGCTGTATCGTCTATTATCTCGTCTACGTCGGTGCGTACTGCTGTTCCCCATCCTTGATCGATCTTATCGATGCTGTCGCGCTCCCTACTTATCCCTCTACAGCACCTGTCCCATTCTTCTTTCACCGTTCAAATCTTGTCGCCCAGGTCTTTTGAGTATTTTAGCCCTCCGTTCCTGCATCCAGTATCCTTCCGCGTGTCATCCGCCCTAGTCTCCCCCGTTCCTCCCTTCCATCTATCTACCCTCATCAAGCTCCTTTCGTCCTCTCAAACTCTGTTGCGGTCGCCTTCTCTCGCCTTCCCCCGCTGTTTTCTCCACTGCACCCTCCCGCCGACTTCTAATCTCTCATTCAACGCTCCCCCAATCTCGCCTGTTCTTGTCTCTGTTGTAGTCTGCTCTGGTCTCTGTGAGTTATATCAATTCCGTCATAGTGTCGATCACTTATCAGATTGCTTCTACCAGTGCTAGTCATTTCTTTGCCGCTGTCTCCCTACTCTCGATTCTTTCATTTTAGCGCCCTATACCTCGCGTCTGTTTTCTTGCTCGGTCTGCCTTGCTCGTGAGTTATATAAATTCTGTCTCTGCGTCGATTTCTTATGTTCTCGTTCTAGTCTTTCCCCTCGATCTCTGTTGTCTCCATACCCCCCTACCGCGTTCTTCTGCTCGTCTGTCTCGTCCCCCAAGCCTTCTGCCACTTTCCTCATCTTTGCCCATCCGATCTTGCTGCCTGTTCCATCTACTTCTGCCTCTCACCTTCTTCCCTGTTCGTATTCAGAGTCTTCCGTGTTCCAAATATTTGCCCACCTCGTCTCGATCTCCCTGGTTCATCGATTCCCCCGTCCAATCAATAGCTCTCCATTCCCTTGCCTATCCATTGCTACAGTCAAATTGCCTCTTGCTACTGCCTACTTACCCAGCTCTAAATCTGTACCCACAATTTCAACGCTCTGATCGTGTGTAACGCAACTCTTCCATCGCCTTACTGTCTCTGTGCCAAGCACTGCCCCTTCGAGTTCCAGCGCCTAAATCATCTGTTAGCAGCCTTGTTCTACCGTCATCCTATTCAACCACATTCCCTACTCATCTGTCTCATCTTTTTGATCCTCGTTTCATACCCAGACCCCCTTTCTCTTCCTACTTCACTCCAACTCTCGTCTTTGCACAATGAATCAGAAAAATCCTGAAGATGTTACTTTCCAAGTCACAGGTAGGTTTTTGCCAACTGGCTGATGTGCTCTTCCATCCTTAATTATATGTAGTTGGTCATTTGACCATGTTGTCCCAGCTTGCCAAACAGGACATCTGTGTCACTGTTGCCATTGATGATATCTCCAAAATAACATGTTCTGGAGAACTATCAGAGGATGGCCTCATGGTAACATGGAACCATCCTTTTCTCTTGTAAGTGTCATTGCACAATTCATAGTAATTGTAGGTGTTCATCCTTTCTGTCACACAGTACAGCACCTCCTTCTGCTGCTGTTGGAGTTGCTATATGCATTCTTCCAGAGGAGCTCACTACTGAATGGGCCAAAGAGCCATTGGGTGATCAGATGGTTACAACTGTAGCTAACCTGTTGGAGTCTGGCAATCCCTGGCAATGTATGTCCTCTGTCTATCTCTCAGATATAAATGCTGATAGTGAAACAGACAATGTGTCTGGACTCTCTGTTGGACCTGCAACTCTCTCTATTTCATGCAGGACAACTGGTGTACTAGTGAGTTCTATGAGGTAGTTCATTTCTATATGATTGAACATGTATTTAGATTCTACCAAATGGGCATGACTGCTTAACAGCTCTCCACAATTTCAAGTGGAAGCTATACAGCTATGCATGGAGCTTCAAAAATGTAGCTTGTGTGTCCACACAAGTTGAAGTGAATCTGGCAAGATTGGATCTTTGTCCTTTGGGCCATGAAGACCATACTGGCATCCTCAAAGATCTTGGAGTTGCTTTTGAATTCTGTTATGAGCAAAAAGGCAGTGTCTCAGATCTCAATAAAGCCATTGAGATTAGACAGATCAGGCTTGATCTCTGTCCATTGGGTCATTCAGATCATGTTGATGCCCTTGGAGAACTTGCACACTCCTTAATGAGGCACTACTTCATCCAGAAAAACAATGAAAATCTGAACAAACTCATAGAGTTGCAAAATAGGTGGCTTGATCTGTGTCCATCAGATCATTCACAGCATGCAAAAGCTCTTGCAGTGCTTGCAATATCCCTGTGGGAGTGCTATAATATTCAGGGAGATATAGCAGACTTGAATAGGGCTATTGAAATGGCAGAGAAGGTACTTGATCTTCGTCCAGCAGGGCATCCAGAACATGATACAGCTTTGAATAACCTTGCTACATCTATACATACAAGATATCAACAACTGGATAATATGGAAGACCTGAACAGAGGCATTGACCTTAAAGAGAAGTATCTTGAACTGTGTCCCTCCAGTCATATGGACCATGGACTGGCTCTTGGAAATCTTGCATATTCACTCCAGGATCGCTATAACAAAATGGAAACCCACTCTGATTTGCTTAGGGCAAATGAATTGCTCAAAGAGGCATTGAGGACCTATTCTGCTCAACATCTCCATTTTGCATCTGTTGTTTCTCAACTAGCCAGAACCACTCTTCTCTTATCCAACTCCTCTGTAAGGTCTCACTCTTCCAATCCTTCAGTGGATGAGGCTTTTGAAATATACAGAGAACTGAAGAAATGTGGTCCAGCAGCTTCATTGAATTTGTGGAATGCAACCCAGGATTGGGTTGAGGATGCTGAAAAGCACAACCATTCCTCAGTCTTGGAGGCCTATCAAACATCAATCAATACACTGGATCACTTCACCTCACTCAACTCTGGATTAGACTCTAGACATGAGACAATGCAGGCAAGAGTGGCTGGCCTAGCCAATGATGCATTCTCATGTGCTACAAGGCACAGTGACTTTGGAATGGGGTCTGAGCTCCTGGAGCAAGGTCGGGGAATCCTGTGGAATCAGCTCGCCCGTTTTGACATCTCTATTGTCGCATTGGAGAGTCAGGATAGCCAAGGGCACGAACTTGGGAGGAAATTCAGACGATTGAGTGCGGACCTCAGGAAGCATGCCCAACAGAGTGGAGGCCAACACAGAGATCCATACTGGCGGGTCCAGGAAGAATGGCAGCATATCCTAGACAAGATTCGTGGTCTCGACGGGTTCTCGCGATTCCTCTTACCTCCCAGTTTCGACGATCTTCAACGAGCTGCTGAATATGGACCTATCATCATCGTAAATGCAAGCAAATACGGCTGCGA
>JBBPRM010000074.1:0-33469 GCA_038092995.1 Xerocomus minutiporus | reverse complement strand
CGAACTTTTATCCCAGACTTCACTTTCGATCGCGCTAGGTGACATTGCGCTCGTTTCCGTTTCCGTTTCCATTTCTTAATTCACATCCGGTTCACGCCGGCAAAAGACTTATTGGGCATAGAGAGAGAGTAGATGCGAAAGGCTAGCAAAGAAAACAAGTCGGGTGGAAGCCCGCAAATGTCATGCCACATTCTCGAACGTTTGGTTCTTTGAGTCGATTCTGTTGATTTTTTCTTTTCTTTTCTTTGAACTTAGGGGACTTGCTCAGATATGGGACACGCGGATACGATTGGACGGGGCAACATACGAAGGAACGAAGACTATCTATGAAGACTATTCTACTGCATTCCAAACAGGTCCTTCAGCTTCGCCAACTCCTCTCTCTGAGTCCCGAGTGACTGCGCAGCCACGGTAGCCCGCACGGCGAGTTCGGCCAGGAACGCTTGAGTATTTGTCATCTTGGCCTCCAGCTGGAGAACTGCAAGCCTAGCATCGGCGAGTTCTTGGACTGTCAGCCTTGGAGCAGCAACGACGGGTGCAGTGACGACGGCTGGAGGAATGGTGGGGACGACAGGCGCAGGCGCCGCAAGTGGAGGAGCAGGTGAAGGAAGCCGCACAGGATCAGGCAGGGGAGAAGGAAAGTCGGCGGGTGATCGCGGTTTTTTGTGCGGAGTCTCGTCGTCGTTGTCGGAGGGATCAGGCAAGAAAAGAGGAACATACGTGGGAGAAGGTGGTGGCGGCTGAGTGCTTGAGGAAGCCTGCGCGACTTGGACCTTGCGCGGAGGAATCACGATGCGCACGGACGAAGATGCTGAAGCACGATGAGTGCAGGAATGACGACAAACTGGCTATGTCTACGCACCTGGGACTCTTGCTTTCGGATCTGGCACGTCGGAGGCCTTTTCCTTTTCCTTTCCCTTTCCTTTAGCCTTGGGTATGACACCCGTTTTCCCTTTGCTTTGTACGCCCTTCCCGCGCGATTTGTCACAGCGGCTCTTCGACTTCACACAAGGGTCACACGTTCTGCCGGGGAGCCCTATGCACTTCCGCCTTTCCTTGGCGCACGTCTCACACGGAGGATTGTGCGCAATCTTGCCGGCTGGAGGGGTCTCGTCTTCCAAAATCTCAACTTCGTCGTCGTCATCGTCATTTTCGTCTTCAAGAGGAGGAGTTCGCTAGGAGTCTGACGTGTCAAACAGCACTTCGCATGAATAAGTCTGAATCGCTTACCTTGTGTTTCCAAATCGACATCCATGCGCCGTCTCGCATCACCAATGGAGGACCAGGCGGGTTCATGGATTCGGTCAAATCACTTGGAGTATCTGTTGAAGGAGGGCCCGAGGTTGAGCCTAGCAACCTGGAAGGCTTGAAGTGCACTCTCCGGTCTTTGAACTCTGCGCGCCACTTCTTCGAGTACGGTTCTACGGATCGCATGGCAGCGAGTGCGGCAGGAGAGAGGCAGGGACGGAGACCATTGTCCCTCCCTTGCTTGAACGCGTCAAGGGTGCAGTCCTGAAGCCATCATTAGCGCAAACAAATCCGAACATCAGACACCTGAGACGTACAAGATTGACCCGCCATTCGTTCAGCCATGACTCCTGGTCCTCCCGCAGATCCTCCTTGTTGTCGGGACATACTTTGGCAAGCACGACAAACCTTTCCATCACGGCCGCAAGTTCTTCGGCCGTGAGAGTCGTCGGGTCGTTTGCGGCGGTTTGTTCAAATGTGAGAAGATCCTCGATGGTCATCATGGTGGTGGACAGAGATAAAGAGGAGAGGTTGCGTGGGTGTGGAAGTGGTAAGAGAGAGAGATGATGAAGAGAGACACAAGTGCGCGTTCTCGTGCTTAAGTCTGCATGTCCGCATTGTTTCCTGATTAAGGTCAGCGAGCCCACAACGTCATGTGGCTGACTGGGGACAGTCAGTATCGAAGACCCTCTCGGATGTAGGAGCCGGTGGCTACCTACAGTTGGATTGTCCTTTTCCCCCAGATTCTAGCGTCCTTCGTGGACTCCCGCATCGGTCATGCCAAAGCCCCTATCGTGTCCCACAAAACTCCGAGCAGTTCTAGACCTTTGTGCGTCACATTTTATTTTCTGTTCGTCTGATTGGTCCTTGATCTTTGGGGTTCCAAATGATGTTTTTTAACATTTCACTTTGGCCGCGCATTCATTTTCCCCCTGACATGCTAAGCGTGTCGTTTTCATTCATCGGGTTTGACTTCATCTGCCCAAGGGTCGGCGGTGCGTTTCCGCAGCTGACATACGGGGACCTTTCGCGGGATTCCGTATTCGCCGTCAAAAGGTTTTTTTTACATTCTACGACTCGCGTATTCCGCTATTTCCATATTTAGATAGAGTCTCGGGTTTGGCCCAACGACTATAAAAGTAGGGCTCGAATAACAAATACTATCTCCCTTTTGGCCGGTTTTATTCGCGTTCGGAAATCCTTACTCGAAGGATTCTGAATATTTCCACTCAACGCTCGACACTTTTACTCATTCCTGACGAACGCTGACGTCGGATTATTCTCACTCACACTTTTCCGACCACAACACTTTGGAAATCATCGGAAATCATCCAACGCCCTCGAATTCAGTGGTAGCTATCCCTTCTCACCTATACAACCCACTTGAACCTCTGGGACGAGTCACACTCGCACCTATTTCTTTACGTTTCTACTTTCTTAGGTTTACCTAGGACAGTACTAACCCGACTAACTATCTTTCAGCGTATTGGAGGCGCAAGAAATGGCCTCTGCAACAGAGAGGAGAGTCAAGGACACCCCTCACACAATTGTGGAGAGGGATCCAACAATTCTCGAATCTGCTGAGGCCTCCTTGACCTCACTGATTGTACAAAACGATGACCAGACGTTTCTGGCAGCTGTCTGGAAAGGATACGTAGGCAACACCCTATTTGCCAAGATAATGGCCCAGCCAGACCATTTCCCTCAGTTCAAACTGAGGGATAAGCTCCTCTACACAAGGAACAATGCTGGAGTGCAGGTACTCTGCCTCCCCCGATCAAAAAATTACAGTAGTGATGATACAATCGTCACCCAAGTGCTCGACCAAGCACATAGGTTCAAACTGAGGGATATGCTCCTCTACACAAGGAACAATGCTGGAGTGCAGGTACTCTGCCTCCCCTGATCAAAAAATTACAGTGACGATGATACAACTGTCACCCAAGTGCTTGACCAAGCACATAGGACACTTGGGCATTTTGGATCCCAACGAACGGTGGACTACATCTGCCGATGGTACTGGTGGCCTAAACTTGGTCGAGAAGTTGACTGATTCTGTCGGACTTGTCCGATGGGCCAAATGACAAAGGGTGAAAATCAATCACCCAAAGGCCTTTTGCATAGTCTGCCTGTGCCTCGAAAGTCATGAAGCTCAATTGCCATGGATTTTGTGGGACCATTCCCACTGAGCGAGGTGTATGACTACCTCTGGGTTGTGATATGTCGATTGACATCGATGGTGCACTTAGTGCCCATCACTACCACCACCGAGTGTCAGAGCTCACAGTCAAGTTTGTCCAAGAAGTTGTTCAACTTCATGGACTACCAAAGACAATAGTCTCCAATTGTGACTCTAAGTTCACATTGACGTTCTGGCACGAGTTGCACTGGATGCTTGGAGCAAAGCTCCTAATGTCTACTGTGTTTTATCCGCAGACAGATGGCACCTTAGAAAGGGCCATCAGGAATGTAGTACAGATACTGAGAGCAACTGTGCAGCCCGACCAAAAGGATTGGGTCGAGAAGATACAGATGACAGAATTTGCCATCAACTCGAGCATTTGTAGCTCAACGGGGTTCGCACCCTTTGAATTAAACTATGGACACATGCCCATAATGATGAAATGCATCAATGAGGGGAAACCCTCATCTGCACCAGGGGTGTGATCCTTTGTGGTAAAAGCCAAGGAAAATTTAGAGATGGCACATGATGCCATCATTGAGAGTTGTGTGGTGCAAATGTACCATGCCAACAAAAGTTGAAGTGAAGGAAAGTCTCTTCAAATTGGAGAGAACATGTATCTCTCCACACAAAACATTATGATGCCAAAGGGACAAACTCGCAAGCTTGTCCCAAAGTACATCAGACCTATGAAGGTCCTTAACAAAAGTGGTGTCAACAACACCTACACTCTGGAACTTCCAGAAGAAATGCGCAAGTGGCACATCCATCCAACATTTCATGTCGGCCTACTTCGCCTATATGAACCAACCGACGATGTGCTATTCCCTAAGTAGTGTTTAAAGGTCCAGTCCAGTCCAGTTATTTGACCTAAAATCAGATAACCGGTCTTTAAAAACCCAAATTTTCATGTAACCGGTCATGAACGGTCTTTGCATTGGTCATAACCAGTTTGTAACCAGTCATTTCAAAGACTGGATTTCATACCCCAAAATGCAGTGAATTTGAGTGTAAAATTATATATTTTGTGTCAAAAACTACTATATTTTGACTGTTTGGGGTCAAAATGACATGAAAATATATGATTTTACACTCAAATTCACCGCATTTTGACAGGTATGTCGAAATGCAGTAGATTTGGGTGTACAATGACATCCTGAACATATTATTTCAACCCCAAAATCACTGCATTTTGACAGGTATGCTGAAATGCGGTGATTATGGGGTATGAAATCTGGTCTTTGAAATGACCAGTCTTGAGCAGTCCTTTCATTTTCACAATGAAGGAATAACCAGACCGAGGTGATTGGTCATGTACGGTCCAGTCACAATCAGTTAAAGTCCGGTTAGGTCCCGATCACTCACCGGTCCTGTGACCAGACCTTCAAACACTATCCCCAAGCGGGACACACACGTTCTACGATGTTGGATTAACCAACAAGGAAGAATGGGTGGTGGACGAAATCATCACCCACTGATGGATGGGAAATAAGGTAGAATTCCTTGTTCGCTGGAACTTGGAAGACTCCACATGGGAGCCCAGCTCCAATTGCAATGAGCTTGAGTAGGGATTGGCACGGGTAAACCCGCAGGTATCAGCGGTCGTACCCGTACCCATACCTGCAGTGTACCTGTACCCGTCATCGTGGGTACAGGTTTCACTGCAGGTATGCTGGCAATCACCCGTGGGTATACCCCACGGGTGTCCTATATATTAATGTAGTGATACTACTACGTGTACGAATAAAACATGTTACTCTGTTGATAATGCATCCCAACCCTCCTCCAATTTTCCTTCATCCCCTTGGACATCTGGGAGCCTTGTGACACTATTGACATCGTCCGACTTGACAAGATTGAGACGGCTCCAGTACCCAAGGCATAAAAGTGCTCGGGTTGACTGGACAGACAGGCGAGACTGGACATGGGTGAGAAGCAGGTGACCACAGCTGAACAAGCGCTCCACATTGATAGAAGTAGCTACAAGGACATGTAGTATCAATGTATACGGATAGTAGGGAGTGTGATTACATACTGGGTATAGTCAAATAATCAAAGGCCATACAAGAAAGCTGGGGATAGATCGAATGATGCTCATGCCACCAGGAAAGTGCATCAGTGACGTGGATAACTTCAGTCTTGAGGTAGCGGTCCAGCTTAGAGGCAAGATCTGATGATTTAGGAGGTGCGAGAGCCGGCAACTTATCGAAAATGTTTGAAATCTAGTATTCGTTGCATAAAACGTTAATCAGTGGATCATAAATAGTGATTGGGTCGCTGCATACCTTTTTCTCCTTGTTCAATGAGCTGTTGGAGGTCTCAAGCTGCTCAATGGGCTCGATGTCCGAGTCCTGAGCACCAGAATAATATGACTGTGCAAACCCGCCACGAACGAGATCTTCAGCGGTCCAGATCCATTGTTCTTCCCACCGAGCAGTCTTGAAGTACGAGAGCTTATGTCGAGGGTGGAGGACTTTGAGGGAGGTTCAAGTTAGTATAGAAATCATAGTAGCAGGTATTATTGGGTACGTACTCATTACAATGCGATAAATATCTGAGTGATCTGTCAGTTGATAGTAGCGATTGAGAGTCTTCTTAGTGATGCTAACTGCTGCATGAATGGGAGAGATGAAACCGTCATCAAGTGATTGGGTGGTGAGCACCTCATTGATGTGATCCATGACAGGAATCATGGTGGCGAGGTTGGGCATTGAGCAAGAGAAAAATTGAGTAGCATCTTTGAGAATCTTAGTCAAAATGCGGTGAGTTTATGTGATGACTTTGCACACATTGGGACCACCTTCAGAACATCTCGCAGCTGCTCAACGAGCTCCCATTCATGATCTCCCAGCTTGAATTTCCTCAGCCCAAGCTCCCTGTGCTGGGTTATAGCATCCACTGCCTTCTGATGATTCAGCGCGTACTCCACCATATCAAAAGTCAAGTTCCATCAAGTCTGCACATCCCGCGGCATCAGCGTAACAGAAGATTTTGACTCCTCAAGGATGCCCTTCCATGCTGGGAGGACAATAGTTGTCGAATGTATAATTTTGAATGCGAGTTTATGGAGCTAGGCAGGAATGTCAATTGGGTATGTGATTCATTGCGCTGTTTGACGAACCTTCACTAATGCTAACTTAACTGGTAGATTTGCCCTCTCAAGCTGCTCCTGTTCTTCGTCTGCCAAGAGACCGACTTCGTCAACCCAACTGTCATCGTTATCCACTTCTCGCTTGGTCTCTACATCAACATTGTCATCGTACTCTTCAATACCTTCCCCATCACGCTCTTCGTCAACCACAAGCTGTTCAAGTTCACCCACTGCCAGGGGAGCATTGGCATCCCTCTTCTTGACATCAAATTGGCGGATAAGAGACTTCACAATCAAGTTTATGATATGGAGGAAGCAGCGAGTATGACTCGCTGCTCCTCCAAACGTTGGCAGCTCTACATAGAGCTCATCAATCATGGCATCATTATTCAATGCATTGTCGCAAGTCATGCTGAGAATTTGCTCATCTTTTTAGTCACAGGTAAGCCACTATATGCATACAGTCTAACCTTGTCCTCAATTTTGAATTCCTGTAGGACCATGGCAAAGGCCTTTGCTAGCTCAAGCCTGGTATGCGACTAACCCACAAATGTTAGCCTGTGGTAACCTGTGTTCGTAAGTACCTCACCTGTGCAACTTCAATGATGTCTAATGGCATCATTAGTGGCACACCATTGTGCTCCATATGGACACAGAACACTACAAAAGCATGGTGGTTTGGAGATGTCCACGTATCTGTTGTGAAGTTCAATTTTCCATCGTACTCCTGGTGGTAAGTAGATCAATGTATTCCCTCAGTTGTGAGTATTGCATGCTAACCATCAACATTTTAGCAATGCGCTTGTGTGTGCACACAAATACAAGTTTCACATCACGCGAAATGGTGTCAGGCGAAGGTAAGTAATACTCCGGTCATCCTGTCTTCATTAACGACTGAAATCCATGGTCTTTGACTATTGAAAATGGATGCATGCTCTCAGATACCCAGTGCACTATCTCCGCCCTGGAATCAGCTTTGTTAGTGGACCTTGCAAGCTGATATGTCACAACTTCCTCACTTTATCTTGCTGCGTGTATGCTGCGTGTGGCTGTATACAACCTTTCCATTTCATTTCTGCTCAAATGCTGCGGTAATGGACCTATCTCTCAAAATACTTCCGACGATCTTGGTACATACTTTGTTTGCATCACTTGCATTGTCTGCAGCATTCAAGGCTATATCCCCCCAGCATGAATGTAAATGTTTTCACATGTTATTTGTCGACCGGGCATCCCTTTTATCAAAGAAGCGGCGGACCGCCGTTTTGCAGCTGTGTGCACTGCATTTGAACTCATGGGCCCGACGACCGCGGTCCTCAATGATCACAGGGGTGGGATTAAAGAAAGCATATACTGGTGATGTCCACTCTTTCTTTAACCGATCTGTGAAAAGCTGATGAGATCCATACTATGTGTATTGTTTTACTAACCTAGTTCTTCCTCCACAGTCTCAACACTCAACTCGGCATCAGCTGGCGTTCCTTCCAACTCGTTATCCTCAGCTTCCTCATCTGAGGATATGAGTGAGTGACAGCTGGCACCACTGAATGCTCGTGGTTTTGTAGGATGGGCATGTGTTGGTGCTTTTGTAGGCACTTTTGGCTTTGCGGGTGCCAGTCACTTGATAGGAGCTTGTGCTACAAATGTGTCCTTGTTCTCATCCATGCCCGTCACAGACTACCTGTCCTTGGCCGTGTCTGGCCAAAAAGGTGCTCTGAGCGCTCTCCTTCTCCCCAGTGCCACAAGAGCCATTGTGACTCCGGTCCAGGCAAGTGGAAGTGCCACCACCATTTGTCCATCATCCAGCATGAGCAATCGTGCGGTAACTGCGATGCATACACATCACACATAGGACATGCAATTATTGTCCCATCAGATGACTTCCGGGATGCTGTGGACCAGCTGGCAGATAGCGCTGGTCATCATGCTGGGCACACCAGCTATTGGACTATGCAACATTGCATGGAGGATCTCGAGGATGAAAATGCCTCGCTGCGCTGTGAGCTAGGAGCGCAGAGGCCTTCATGGCTTGATTTCCGATCACCTTCTCGTCGATCTCGATCTCCTGACCCTGAAGAAGCCCACCGTCTGGAGCAGGCCAAAGCCCTGTCATTGGGCATGGCCATTGACAAGGACCAGCCTATGGCTGGTCCTTCGTCTTCTTCCAGGGGGAGGGTGTAGGCAGCACCTGTTTTGCCAAGTGTCCACATTGTTCCTCTGCAGGCAACACCTGCTTTTATTTCTAATGCAACTTACGTCTCTTCCTTCTCCTCGCAGGCAATGCCTGCCGCCACTTGACGAAAAGGCAAAGAATGAGTGCCCCCACTCGTCTCCTGCAGAAGTTGGTCCAATGGCTGGTGACAGGCCATCTCCCCCCACTTTGTCCATCATTCAAGGAAATTTGTTCCCTGGATTCAGTGGACAGGAGATCCCTTGTGGTGTCTTGGTGCTTGAGGATGCCATTGACAATAAGGGAAGTTTCACCCTTTTCATGCAAGTAGAATTGGCCCTCAATCACATCCAAACGGGCCGACATCCTGTTATTCCCCGACGCCTCCCAAACACCCCACTCCACATGGAGAATGGTGTGATGGGTCCGGTCCGTCTTTACAACACAGGCCGATCCTTGGTCTCTATGAGGCAGCTCGCCTCAAAGGAGAGGGTAACGCCCTCAAGACTCGCCAGGCTTTGGACCTGGTAACCTTCCTCAACCAGTGGAAGAAGTACCGGAACCTGTCAGCCAATGGAGTCTTGGCAGCCGCTCTGCATGAATGGAAGTCTCCTGTGTGGGTCTCTGAGAAAATGAAGAAGAAGAAGGAGAGCAAGAGGGAGAAAAGGAGACGCGCTTGGGGAGTGGGAATTCCTCCCCTCATTATTGACCAAGCCAGAGCACTTGAGGAGCACATCACGCTCAGCCCTACCCCATTGCACTTTGGCAACAACACCTTGTTGATGGAGCCTAGCTCGTTGACCACACACCAATTGCATTCTCGGAGCCTAGCTCCTCCACCACTCCTGCCATGACCACAGGGCTTGCTGCAACAGCTCCTTCTGCTCTCACTACTCGTATTATGAGTCTGCCATCCCTTATCTCCATCCCAGTCCCCATTGTCCCCACTCCCATTCTTACTGCTTGCATGACAGACACATCTTCTGCCATCCCAGACTCTCCCAGTGCGCTGGCGCAACAATCCTCCCAGATGGAGGCAACCATCTACGAGCCAGAGCGGCTCAAGGTCCATCTTAAAGGGAGGTTCCCTACGATGCCAGGTGGGGCCCCATCATTTAGCGCCTCTGTCGACAAATGGATTGGCTTTATTGTCAAATGCCAGGATGGCTGCAGCAATGATGAGCTCATCAAGCTCCGGAAAGTGATCCTGAGTGCAGTCGGGGATTTCGAAGACCCTGAAGATGATGAGTCAGATATTCTCCCTCCTCCTCATCCCCAAGTGAGAGGGTACCTTCTCATGGAGCGCCTGGCTCCTGAACTGCGTGGACATGCTGAGCAAGGGGCTTGGCAATGTGAGCTTGCTCATTTGCTAATAGTACCCAGGCGGTACAATTCATTTATTCGTTGGGCAGAAATCGTCCCTACACCATGGCAGCGCCAAGCCTGGGCTGGTGAATTCACCCAGACAGCCAATATGGCTGATATCGTAGTGTATCTCACTGCTAACAGCATCACTGCACGGGTGGCAGATGACCTAGTCTCATGGGCATGAAGGGCTGCCCGAGACATGGTCAATTGCATTGACGCCAACAGCGGGTTCGGCAATCCCAAGACCGCCGGGATATATCTCTTTCCATCAAAGTTAGTGACATTCAAGCCAAGATTGTTAATGCAAGATCCGCTCAGCTGCACGAGGACGACTTGCTCCAAGAATTGCTCACAAGCACTCGCAACAACGGTATAAGCATCAACAGGATCAGCACACAACTAGAGGGAGTTCAAAGTGTGGTCAAGGACTTGGAATCAGGATTTTTTGAACATCTGATTAAAGCACTTCTGGGGTTTAACAGGTATGTATGTCACTCAATTTCTTGTTTTTCACTGTTGAACTACTATTTGAAACAAGGGACAGGACCTCAGAAGGCCCAGATGCTGCATAGTCACTTCACTCGCCACACCCTTTTGCCAACCTGTGCAATAAGTTGTAGATCCCTTTGTCAATAGCCCCCTCGATGAGTTGTATATTATAGTAGTGTCGGATTGCCTGTTGTGATGATGCCTGCAGTGTCGATGTATTGTACTCTAGCTGGAATATCATGGCTTCAGGCTCACTCCATGACAGAGTCAATGAGAAAGCCTGTGATGTTGTCCATGCTTGTGGCCACCTTTGCCACCTCTGTTGCCCATATGTTTTGTCCATAATCAGCTCTATGCCTGTCTGTGGGCATGATCCATCTTCCAATTGAATCCTCCTGGAGCACAATCTCCTTGATGTGCTCAACTTGTTCGGCTCAAGAAAACTGAGGGCATTCCGGTGGGGGTCAACATTGACTACTGAAGGCGACACGAACGGTCATCAATGACATGTAGTGAACAGGGCCTAGGGCATGGAACCATTCTTCCACAAACCCTCCCAGAGCAAGGTGATTTTGGAAGTGCATGACTTTCTGGTCCTTCATCTAGGTAAGCAGAAGATTACACAGAAATTCAGCAGACCATCTTGTGGGATTGTTTTCGTCACTGTAGAACATGTCTGTTGTTGGGGAGTTTCCTCCCATGGTGTAGAGAGGTGTTGGCAGTGATGGTGGAGGAATGGAAAATCTGGATGGAGGAATGGGAAGGGGAGATGGTGTTACAGTTACTGTATGGGGAGGGGGCATGCAAAGAGGATGTCTGGGAGCATCATATACAGATGGCTGAACTCGGGTGGATGTTCCTGGAGTCATGTGAATGCCTGCCTTTTGATCATCTGACCTTTCTAGGTTGGGTAAATGAGGGGAAAAGATTGCAGGGCGTAGGGTTGTAGGATAGGCAGCAGTGATGGTAGCAGTGCTACTAGGACGACATTGTTGTGAATTGTTGACTGGAGGAGCGGGACACCTGAATTAGGTGGTTGGATTGTCAGAGCTCACACGAGAAGGAAGCAAATTGAGTGCAGAAGATTTAGGAGAGGATGAGGAAAAGTCACTAGAACGAAAATGTGGAGCATGAATCACACTCTTGTCACCAGATGGACCAGCTAGGTTGAGATGATAAGGAATGAGTGTGCGTTGAGATGACTTCTTGATATATTAAAGGATGAGTGTTTCTACTAGTTGTTCTTCCCTCTACTTTCTCTAACGGCTTCTTCCGTGTGGACCCCGAATACTCTTCTTGCTCAGGCTTCAACTGGGACACTCTGTTCTACTGTACACATCTATAGCTCTGTGTGAAAACCAATGATTTGCTTGTTGGTTCTGTGACCTATAATATTACCATGTTCAAGATGATGAGTAGCAATTGGAGGGAACTAAAACACTTCCAGAGATTGATGAATAGTACTGAATTCCACAACAATATCGAGATGGCACATGATACACATGAGAGTGAAGTTGCTCTTTGACTTTCTTCTATTTTTTTCCCATGATACATCTTCGAGAGCCAAATCTGGATACACCATTTCATGATACATGGCAAAGGAATGTATTACTGTTAGGTTTCATGATTTGGCACTCTATTCAATTTGATTTTACTCTCATGATGTTCTCCATATTCAAGTTTTCTTCCTACCACATTTCTAGATCTTTCTAGCTTTATTCTGCGCTTGTGTGGCACCTATTTCACTTTCTGATGATGTGGCTGATGTGGCTTGCCAGTTGTTTGCTAGTATTTACTTGAAGCACACATATCTCCCTACAAGTCCACTCTGAGACTCTTTGGTTACTCACAGTGGACTGCAGAGTTGTCCTGAGTTGGTCCCAAGCTTGGCTAGTTGCTCTTAGTCCTTTAACACCCAGCATCAATGTCGATGAATTCTAGCCCACATCAAGACAGAGGGACCAAAGGAGGTGGAAGCCGAGGATTGTGATGGTCTTCATTAGGGCAGGCAGTGTGTGTGCCATTAAGCCGAGGATTGTGAGGGTCTTCATTAGGGCAGGCAGTGTGTGTGCCATTTGTTACAACAGTTCATGAGGTCTGTAAGGGTGTACACCAAGGTCCACCAAGCTAAGTACATTGTGGCAGTTAGTCAGCTTCAAGAGGCTCTGCAAGCTGTGGACCAGTACCCCCGACATTGTCCTTTGGAATGTACCATCTAGGAGGACAGCAAACACCAACCCTTCATGGCCAATAGGAGGGACTAGAGCATCAGAAAGGAGCAGGGTAATCAGAGAGTCGAAACGAGTGGTCAACGGTGTTCAACAGCTCTGTTCGCAAGGCATTAGTGATCACACTACCCCAGAGGCCTTTATATTATTGCCACTGTTCACAAGAGTCACCAGATCACGAGAATGGTAGTGATATGCACAAATAGATTTGACATGTTGATTACTGAACATTGAATGCTAAAGAGTGGGGTCATCAAGCCACTGGTTGTACCATCACATATACAGATCATGGGCAGTCGTGATCCTTGGATCAAGGAGAGCAGTGCAAAAATGGTCCCATGATGCAGGAAGGGTGATAGATCTATGGGTAGTAGGGTCTTTTCAGCAACGGATCATGTAGGCTACTATTAGTTCTAGTCCCCTATTCACTACTGCCTTGAATAGTCCAACATTGTGTGTTGCATAGAAAGTGTTTCTCTTATATTGGAGCTAAAACTCCACATCAACTTCTTTTTATATATATAGTAGACTGACTATATAGAGAGTCACCTATGCGCAGACAGATAGACACAAACAGACAGTAGAATCAATCAAGTGTGGCCATATGTCTGACTAAACATCTCCGACTTAGCAAAATGGCAGTATGACAACAATTTCAACTGACAGTCACTTAGCTGTTCACCCTACCAAAGGAGACCCCTTATCAGCAGGATGCAAATTTGCTTTTGCTGACAACTCAACTGATTTTTTGGCCCAGTCTATCAACTGTGCCCTGAACTGGCATAAATTTTTGTCCTTGAATCCTTGAATTAATATGTAATATCGAGCATATTCTGTGCTATCAAGTGTTGTTGAGAACATCTACTGAAGTTGCCATGCTCGAGCATGTGCTGCTGAGTACTCTGAACACAAAAAAACAATTCAACAGAAACTTACCTATCACAGTGGCTACCAATACAAGGGCAGCAGAGGGGATGCTTTTATTAAACTGTGGTGTTGTCCCTACATGCTTTCAACTGTTTCCATAGTAAAATTCGACACACAATCCAAAGATTGTATCATGTGCAAAATTCGGGCCAGTACCCTGCCACATGTCAGGGACACTTATTCTTATATCCTGTGCAAGGGCTGCCAATAGGACATTCATAGTTGCAGCGACAGAACTGGGCAAGACTCACAATCCTTGCTCTTGCCTGAATCCAGGCCCTATGGACAGTAGAGCTAAAGTAAGCTTTTTTTAGTTCCCCACAGAATGTTACACCATTGTCGTAAATCTATGAACTGATCAGGGACTACGAATGCATTGCAGAATCACTCACATGTACCAGTCTGCAAAGGACCTCCCATTGCAGAGGCTATGTGGGAATCCTTTTGATAATATCATTGATGATGTACCACATTGCATAGTCAAGATCAGGGAATGCATCTACCACAGCAAGGTAAGCACATCATTCCAACTTGGCCATATCAATAAAACATTTCCACTTGGTGGGCCAAAATTTTAGTTTTATGGCAGGCATATGTCCTCCTGGGTTGGCAGGATGTACAGCCAGCCTTTGTACAAAGCTAAGTTGTGCCATAAATTGTTCAAGCTCAGCTGCTTCTTGCTTGCCTTCCATTGAGCTATTGAGAAATACCAATGGTCACTGGTTTCAGTGTCCATTTCCTGCGATGGTTGTGCTTGGGGCTTGTCCTGAGTGCCTTCAGCAGGTGTTCTTTGTTCCTCCTTATGACTAACAAGTTCTTCACTCTCCAGTTCAGCTGCCAAGAACTCTTTGGCATCCACAGCTGAGAAGCGACCGTTTGCAGCTCCGCCCAGATGAGAAGACATGATAAGGGAACCAAAAGGGAGATTCTGCAATGAGCAAAAACTGCCTTTGTTTGTGATGGTGAGGTCCCACAAATTGACATTGTGGTCGGCTGCTGGTGGCACAGCAACAGACCACCAGAGTTCGAGTCCACTCCAATGGCACTGGAGGCTCACTTAGGGCAAGCAGCCTGACTCTCAAAAACCTCACCATCAACTCATTCACATTGCTCCCAAAGCCCTTCAATACTATGTTAAAGCTGATGAAAGTGCAATTATCAAAGATTCTAAGACTGGCAAAATTATGCTTGTTGTTTTTTGCAATTTCTGCAACAACCCTAATGTCTTGAAGTGGGTTGATGCATCAGTTGCCAAGATTCTAGACTATAAAAAGAGTGTTCAGGTTTGGCATTTTATTTCTCAATCTTTATATATTTTAGCTAATTATGAATTTCAGCTGGCTTTGGGGGCAATAAATACCACATCCATGGAACAGTGAAGGTGAGGTGGTTGACAATGCTGAAAATAGGTTTGCAATGTGTGGTGGCATCAACTTTTTGGTTGGAGAGGACGTACACGGGTTAGGGTTTGAGTGAAATGTTGTGTTTGAGATGTTGTGCCAGCATGTCCAGACTGCCAGGCATAGTATTACATGGTATGAAATGTAATGAGTATTGTGGGACCAGCTCCATCAACTGTGGATCAATAACATGTGCTCTTGTCGACCTGTAATGCCTACTGATAATGCAAGTGTCAGGTGCAGGGCAGGAGCACAACTATGCATGTACATACCTGCACCCCCAGGTTTGTTAGCCTCTGTCCACCATTTTGCTGTCCAGAGATTGCTGTCCAAAGGGGAACAGGCCCACAACAGGACATTGTTGTATCCTCGTCATTGCTGTCATTGCGGCCAAGGATAGTGCTGGCACAGGCACACTGCTTGAACCTTGCAAACAAAAGCTCACTGTGTGTCCTCTCACAGCACCCTGTCTGCCTGCACAACCACATGTGTCCTCATCTGGATTGTGTCCTCCCTTACCACATGTCTAGATCTCTTGATGACACCACTGTCAGTCCATCAATGAGCCTTGCGAGTCTGGGTTTGAGCGGCTGGCTGTGGTGGTGGTACATGAGGGAAGTGTTGATGCAGAGGGAGTGTTGCTCTGAAATGTCTTCCACTTGGTGCCTGATGACAAGATATGGGGACTGGTCGCCAGTTTTCACCACTGTGTCCAGACTCTCACAAAGCCTTCACACTCCACAAGACGACCCGGATGACAAACTGACCTACCACCTCATCTGCATCATCTCAGGCCATCTTGGTGGGGTCTACAACATCACCATTGATCCAGGTAATACCAAGTTCACCACTAGCACGACTTGGATCCTAAATGAAGATGATTTTGACAGTACAGTGGGAGGAGTGGCAGGCTGACAACACTGGGGATGTCAAGGGGAAATAGGACAGCAAAGGAGTGTCGGAGTGGTAGGAGGAGTCATGTAAACTGACAAAGGGTTGGGGGGAGGGGATAGCTGGCTTTGGGGGCAATGGATACCACTCTCCATACACCAGCAAAGGTAAGGTGGTCAATGACACTGCAAATGGGTTTGTACAGCATTGACTTCTTGGTGGAGGGGAGGATGTACATACATGTGGTAGGGACTGGAACTAATAGAGTCTTTTCCTTGAACTTGCAAAGGATTACTACTAGGTCGACACTGCTCCATCTCATTGATCTCCTGGAACATACCTTATGCAATGATGGACCATGATTTGTTGAATCGCAGCTGATCATGCTGATATGAAGAGGTGATGACCTGAAGTTGGGTGAGAAAGAGATGTGGGGACTCAACTACTAACCATTGGGTGCATCTAGCAGGAGTCATGCCTAGTGAAAATTGACTATGGTTGTGTGTGTCCAGTTATGTCCAGACATGTTTTTCTGGAGAGTACATATGAAAACATGTTGTAGCATAATTTACTAATAGAATGGGAATTTAATGCATGCTCATGTATGAATATGTTTTTCTTGGATTTATCATAAACCAGCAGATCTCGACATACCATGTTTATAAATGTTGCCAACCATACCATATCCTTGGATGCAGTACTCCAAACGAGCACTGCTATAGAAACAGCTGAGAAAATCGGAAGATGAGAAGGTGAGGAGTTGAAGAGGTGTGATGAATCTGACAAAAGTTCCTGAAGTTGACAATAAGATGGACTGGCATGTGAAACAAAATGACATGATAGCAAAGGCGAGGAAGTTGCCACATGAGAGCGACTGGTGAAAGAAAGCAAGATAATGTAGTGACCTAGTGGTTCCTTGAGATCTAAAATCACAATCCTATTGTATATTATATAGTCTGTGCTCTCTGTACTTGGTCTGTAAATTCTGTACCATATGTGAATATTGTGTGCTGTCTGTACTGTCTGTGGTGCTGTCACCTATACTTCCCGATTGGTAAGCCTAACTAGCCATGACCTAACTAGGCAGTATCATTTATAATTAGACTTGTTTATTCACTTTCTTGCCCACCAGCAATACCTAATGTCCCAAATATCCTAATAATACTTGCAGCTGCAAGGGCTGAGTGTAGCTTGACTAAGCATGGCCCGTGCGTCATATACAGCAGCTCCTTGGTTAGGTATGCATTGCAGCTGCTCCCTCCTCATTCCTTCCCATGCCTGTCATCTTCCTCCCTCTCGTTGTTGCCATTGCCGTCAGGGCTAGTGCCCGCTATTCCTACCCCTACTGCTGCCCCTGATGATGACCTCAAACATCTATTATGATCTAGCATACTTGGCATAGCTCTAGGCAGTGCCAATGGGCTCCAACATGCCATCAACACCGATACTGGACCTGTGTCTCGTTGTTCTCACCCACTGATGACATCCTCGAACATCCACCATGATCTAACACATTTGAATTTGCTCTTGGCAGCACCAATGGGCTCCAACATCACCATTACTGGGTTTGTGTCTCTTTCGTCCTCGCTTTCCCTGCTGCCATCGTCATTGACAAAGTCATCAAGCTCCTTCACTTCCCAGAACCTCTAGCGCACTTGCCATAGCTCATGGCAGTGGCTACAACGTGCCCTCAATGTCATTGCTTGGTCCACGCTGGCGTGTCCATGCTTTTCCCGCCATCATTGTGTACAATATGGTCTATCATGCCCAGAGCAGTATTCAGCAGTGCTTGTACCCTCCAACGCTCTCAATGTTATTGCTCAATGTCATGCTTCTCCTTCCTACTTCCTTCCCACACCCTCTCTTTCCCACATGCCACCTTTGCAGTTTTAGGCTATTCTAGTGGTCATTGTTGCTCATTCTTCCACTTTCATACCATCGTTGCTCCCGGCCAAGCACGTTCCCTGCTGCCTTCAACACATTACTGGAATATCTGCCAAAAAAATCAAAGGTCTCTCAAAAGCTATTTCGGTTCACACATTCAGAGGAGGTGCTTGACTGACGATGATGCTACGCCTTGGAAAATGGGCTGAGCATCTCAAGAAGGTTGCTGAACAGTGCTCTTTGCAAGTATAAGGTAATATGACTGTTTACTTGTATTGTTCCTTCTAAAACCTTCTATTCAAGCCCTGGCTCCCGAGGACCAGGACCTTGTTGATTGTATGCTCGAGGACCAGGGGATGGATGTCTCCTATGACAAACCCATGCCATATGGCTGTCCAGACTCGGGATGCGAAAGTGATGAGGTCAATGATGACCACGTCTTGGGCCTTGGATGGTGAGTTCTTTGTATACATCCACTGTGCTTCATTCACGAAATACTTTCAGGCGACCTATGGATTCTTGCGACTGTCATAATTGTATTGAGCTCCAAACTGGCCAGTGGGAAGCTCTAAAGCCCCACCTTGTCGATGCCTACCTGGACTATTGTTCTCGTGATTCTGGTCATGATCTCCCACTGGACTCTGATGCTGCAGTCCCCAACCCTGTGGAGGGTCCTTCAGGTACTATTAGGAATGTTGAACTTCTTGATTTGTTTGGTAAGTTGAGTTCATAATCATATTGCGCTATCTAATTGGTCTTTCAGCTAGGTGCATGGCGACCTTGATTGCTTGCCTGCATCATTTATTTCCTAACAAGAACCTGATCTCACATGGGTATATCGGTTACTCGCCAGTGTGTTCCAGTGTTGCCATTTCCATCTGCACCCTTTTCGTCTTTCATCAAATCCATCACATGTGCCCACGTTTCAGCATTCAGGCACTATACAAGGTTTTGTGCTATATCCACCAGGTAAGTCAGGTTAAACAAATTTCGGCTCTTTAACCCTTGTTTCTGTGCAGGTCCCATATTGCCCATATCTATTCCATCAGCTCTTTCAAGCCTTCGACTTGTATTTGGAGGTTGTCCATTGTGTTGACCAATGACTTCAAAAACTTCTGGAGCATGATGGTCAGGAGTGATGGCTTCAGAATGAATACCCAGCTTGCTTCTATGTCTTGGAAGACAAGCCTGGTCTCACATTCAGTTGGCTTGTTTTGATTGATGGCAACAACAGCCTCAAGCGATGGGATACGTCAGTGTATGGAAGGAAGCTGCGAGAAGACCATCATACGGCATGATCAACCTACTGGTTGACTACCACCGAGGTTGATCGGTTTCAATACAAGGTTAAAGCCACTCAGGTTTGTATGACCCAATTTATGCATCCATAACCGATTTAATCATGCAGTCTCAGGTTCCACAGGTTGGGCCTGGTGCCCAAGTGGAAGACAACAATTGGGAGGATGACACCACCAATGTCCAGAATGAATTCAATTGTGTTAATCGTTGGCGTAATGCCCGTGTGGATGTGCACAAGAAACAATATAGAGTCTTTGAGGAGTCAGGAATTTTCCTCGTAACCTGCCATCATCAATTTGTTCTCCTCACTTGTGACATGATCAAGAGCAGTGAACGGTACATTTTATTTTTCAATGTAAATACCTATCACTGACAACTATGCAGGGTGAAATACCTGCTTGCAATTGTCAACTGACTTCTATCTGTTTATGGACCTAAGGGAGGGTGTGCGTACAATATCGGCTGTGCATTCTCAAAGACGGCAGGCAACAGCAGTATTGGGCCAAAGATACAAGCACTTGGCCTTCGTTTTATGGTTGGTGCCTTTCATGGTCATGCTCACAACCATCTTTGCCAGCTGGACTGGCACCCCACGTACATTGAAGGCACAGGTAACACCAAGGGTGAAGGTTGTGAACACGTATTCTCAATGTCCAACGAGCTAGCGAGGAGCATGCGCCATGCCACATGGTTCCATCAGCATCAATCTCTAGAAGAATTCTTTATGTTTTGGAACCAAGACAAATACCAGCTTCTCAGTACATGACAAATTAATTTGTATCCATTCTTAACTCACTTCTTGGTCGGCGACAGCGCGGTTCATTCATAATCACTATCGTGACACGATGGCATTAGTTGTCATATCCATGACTTTTCGCCAAGTCCAACTCCGGACCTCCGGACCAACTCCTCACCAACTCCAGAGCATTCTCGCCCATGGCACAGTCGCAGGCAGTTGGACTTGTATATCTGTCACTCTATCCCTTTCTACTCATCTCCATTGAATTCTTATACTAGACTCCTTTTAGTTACACTATGCAGTTGCACAGTATTCCGTAGTATTACTCCGGACCTGACCTGCGGACTGCGCTTCCACTTACTCTACGATACCCTGGACTCCGTATATAAACCCTAACTACTTGTCGTAGTTAATCAGTTCAAATATCGACTTGACTGAACACTATCACTCTCGTCCCCTCCGACTCACTCCGATCAACCTCTGCTTAGGTTCTAGTACACTTGTGCTAGGACTTATACTTTTACCTCACAAGTCCCATCTCTGAAATCCGGGACTGGACTTGGACAAGGGCACACCACACAAGGTGAAGCCGACATCCCATCCGAACGCCATAACTCCAGAGTTCCAGAGTTTGCCCGGAGTGTTCGCATGACTCTAACATTAGTGCACAAACTAACTAGTGAACTCAAGGTGCTCCAGGATCAACTGGACCTCACTGACACCGACTTTCCCGTTTCTTGGCCAATGAACGAGCATACCTGTTGTCTCTCAAGCAACCACCACCGCTGGATGTCCTCAAAATACAATATGTCCATGTACTTGATGAACTACAGGCAAAGAGGTGTGTCCTCTGTTATTGGTGAAATTGCCATCACTTACATTATGACACTTAGAGCGGAATGGCATAATGCACACAAGTAGATCAATAGCCAAATGACAGGTCCAGTGGACAGCGACTTTCGAACATTCGGACAACTCATCAACCAGGGCCACATTTGATTGGACCTTGCTTATAATAAACTACAACATGCGAAGGCATTAGCCGCTCAAGGCCAACTCGAGCTAGAGTCACCTTGGGAAGTTGGTGGTGAAGAATATATGCGATTTAGGGAACAGGCGACCCTTGGCACATATCAGAAGGCATTAGGCAAGCTAGAGTGCCTGGTTGTAATGCGTCTTTTTGAACTTGGTAAACTCAATATGGTTGACACAGGTAAGTATCTGTTCTAATTCGATACTCGTGTTAATGTCAATTCAGGCTATAAACTCTACCAGCAGATTAGTAAAGGTTTACAGTGTCGTTCTGAAGCTATTTGCAAGACAATCACCGAGTACAACCTACAAGCTTCCAAGCTCATGCCTCCCCGCCCCGCAATTTCATGGAAGGATATAGTGAAGTACATGTCACTTGCTGAATTTGACCTGCTCCACAATGCTGGAGATGATGTTCGTGAACATGCCTGGGCCAGGCCAGCTGTTTGTGAAGGTACAGCTAAATTTTTCAAAATGTGCTGTACAAAAGAAGAGATCACTAGGCTTAATGTCGAAATTCAACATTTACAAACATCAATACATGATGAAGAAAAGAAAATTAATCTAACTATCACTGATCTTCATCAATCCCAGCCAGAACTTGCATCCAAGTTGCAGCACTGTCACCGATCATGCACAGCTGTGAATGCTCTTCACATCCACCATCTAGATTGTCTAAAGAACCACTACGGACTTGCTGGACAAGGGGAGATCGGATCACACACCAAACTATCTTCTGATGACGTTAATGATGAAGGTACAGAGCCCGTTGACCCAGACATGTCTGTGCTATAGTCCGCACCAACACCGTCCAATCCTCGAGATGAAGCAGCCCACAATGCAGGTGAGGATTACCTTTTTCCAAATACCTTGGGTTTGTGCAAGCTCACAACTCGTTCTAGAGTTGGCCACTTTCCATGAGCTTTACAACCTTTTTATTGATGAACCAGGAGATGACAAGCTTGCAGATAGTGATGAAGATACCGCGGGGGTCCAGTCAATAGCTGATTTTTTCGATGATATTGTAGATTGATCATATGTTCATGGCCATTGATTAATATGATTGTAAAACTGCTATGTTGAACGTGAGTTGAACGTTGAACAATCAGGTTGTATGTATAGTGCTGATCATACAATACTCGTAAAATACCATGACAATTATCTGGATTTATGGACTGGTCAATCACTATGTGTCTATTTGCCATATTCTGACACTCACAGCCAATTCCACTATGTGATTGAGTATTAATGTACTTGTAAAATCACTGACTGCTATATTTTACGAAGGTCACTGTAGATGTACAGAGTTTAGAGTCATTGTGGCCAACCAGTCAATCGCAATGCATCCATTTGCCATATCAATTCTCCTAGCCCATTTGACATCGATCCCACTACGACATTCATTACGATTGAATATTATTGTACCTGTGAAACCACTAGATATGTCAATTGATTAGTCAAGTCGAGTACTATGATTTATGGACTTGAGAATCCGAGTCATTCAACTGTGGCCGACCAGCCCATCACAATGTGTCCATTTGCCATATCCCAATTCTCCTGCACATCCAACAACTGTTCAACACCTGGAGTTCAAGCAGTGTTTATGTCCATCGTGCGTGAGGTAAATACATTGTGATACATGGTAAGTGTATGCACAAACCATACTGACGCATCTGCTTCGTGCACACTGCAGTCTGACAACATTCTGCCCTACTCCTCAAAAGATACAACCTCCAGAAGATATCATTCACATGCCACTCGTAGTTTAGGGATACAAGTAGTATGGGCGACAGCAGGTGAGCGAGGTGCAATTATCTCGCAATAACAGTGGCATTAATCATTGCCATACACTACTTAAGTGCCGGGTACGTCCCACTTTTGCTTCTACCACCCCCCACAATGTCTGAATCAACGCAAATATCCTGCAGGTGACAAGACCAAACCATTGGAACATACTGGCAAACTCATGGCCGCAAACATCAGGACTATGTATGTGTTGTCCTTTGCAAGAGGTTACCAAGATTGTGAGTGCAAGGCAGTGATCTGTGGGGTCCTTAGGCACTGTGTGCACAAGGACGGGGTGCACTGCCTTACGAAGATGAAAGACAGTCTCCACCCAATGTTTATCTCATTCAATCCAACTGAAGATGAATTCAACCCACTATCATTGAACCAACCCGGGTTGGTGGAGGCATCACTTAGAGATATTTTTGATGCAGTAAGTTGAATATCTTGAATTCTCTGGTGTCTAGCTTACCTCTTCCTGCTAGATTACAATGCAAGACCGTTTGGACGGAGGGATGTTGCTCCTCATTCAGTGTTCAGGCATTGGTATACCATCGGATCAGGATGTAACCCCCGACCTTGTAACTGTTGATCTCTATATCACTCCTTGTGAGCTGCTCGGGAATGAGCAGGTCAATGGCAACACCACCATATTGGTCCAGGCATTCTGTCAAGACTTTGCCATCCCCCATCTTCACCAGTTTGTCAAACGGTGCCAGATCGAGTCCATCAAGCCATCAAAACCATACCGTAAGTTTGTATTCATGTCACCCCACTTTTCTGCTAATGTTTTTACAGAACATGCAGTGCGTGTCACTCTCAACGGCCCAGACTATCTCCCTGCCAGCAAGAACCTTTCATCCTCATGCATACAATGCAGTGGTCTTGTCCCATGTGTTATTCCTAACGTGGGGCAGGCTTTCTCATCCTCTGCTGCAATCCGTGAGACAGTGACTTTGCACTTTCATACTCTGAACGCTACACAGGAGCCAAACCCTTCAACTCCCCATCAGGAGCCGGATGCTCCTTCAGCTGTTAATCACTGTTCTATCTGCAAGTGTCACCTTGCAGACCGGTTTGTTGCTCCAACCAAAGAAAAATCATTGGATCCTGTTCCTCCCATTATCCCTTCTAACTCAGCAGCAGTGTATGGGCCACCTTTGGTGAGCCTTGGACCAAACACAGATGCT
The DNA here is from genome assembly GCA_038092995.1 of Xerocomus minutiporus. NCBI lineage: Eukaryota > Fungi > Basidiomycota > Agaricomycetes > Boletales > Boletaceae > Xerocomus > Xerocomus minutiporus. The sequence continues at coordinate 9,546 of JBBPRM010000074.1, read as the reverse complement.
GTGATCGATCAGTTCAATCTTGGCAACAAAACACTCCCTCGCTTGCAGGCTCTTGTTCAGACCGTGCGCAGCAGCCATTGGGAGGCTGTCCTGATGACTATACCTTGGAATTTGACTTATGAACAAGCATCCAATCTGGCTAGAGCGCTTGCCACAGATCTTGGGGCTGTTGTCATCACTCCTGTCACCACTAGTGTTTAAAAGTCCAGTCTAGTCCAGTCTTTTTCCAAAATTTCAGGCAACTGGCAACTGGATGGGTCAATCAATTGCCGAAATCTAGGCAACTGGCAACTGGACTGGTAGCAATCAGTTGCCATCAGTTGCCACCAGTCCTCCAGGCAACCAGTTGCAACTGATCTTTATGTTTAATATTGACTTGGAAGGTATCTTAAACCATATTTTAACCATTGAAAGTCATCACACTTGGTCTAAATTACACTATTATTACTGTTCAATCCCACCAAACCTTCAAATATCAGTGACAAATAGTCAAACTGGTGACCAATATGGTAATTATTAGTGGTCCATGTATATGTCAGGGGCCAGGCAACCAGTTGCAGTTGCAACTGGTTGCAACCAGTCTTTGACCAGTTGTCTGAGATCTGTCAAACCAGGCAACTGGCAACTGCTCAAGCTGACAACTGAGGCAACTTGCAACTGCAGTCCAGTCCAGTTGCCAGTTGCACTACCAGTTGCCAACTGGACTTTAAAACACTAGTCACCACCGTAAGTAGTTTCATGGCCAGCCATAAACTTTGAAGGTTTACTATATACGCCGCAGAAGTCCACCAAGCTCCGAGTCCGGACTAGGATCCTTAGCATGACACTCCAAGTAATTGGTCTTGCATCCCTGTTGTTCGTACTTTATGTCCTAGTTGTTTTGTTCTGCTAAATCTTGCCACTACTTCTCTAAACTAGTTTTCTCATTACAAATGAATATATCATCTCCCTTTCATTGCACTTAAATACCGTGCCTATGACTCTGTGATGGACTGTGTGACTCCTCGCTCTTTTCTACTCAATGCCCTCACAGGTCTATCTACTTGGCAAACAGGGTTTTTGGCACGTTCAGCCCCAACTGTGCGTGCACACAACAGTAAACTTGGATGAGGATGCTTGCACGGAACTCTGCAAGAATCAGCATAAGGCTAAGGAAGAATATCGAGGTGACGTGAACGCTGCAATCAAGTCTGTGAATGAACATACACAGATGATCGCGGCCACACATCACAAGAGTATCCACCATGTCCAGAACAACCTTGTGTTTGGTCATCTCAAGTTCACATCTAGATGCAACAAGGTGAACACATGGAACTATTCTGTTGGAGAATGGATCGTGAACAGCGCGAGTTGGCTCCCAATGGCACTGAACAAGGTAGCTTTGTCTTTCATTTTTCTTCTAACTACAGTGAGCTTATACTACATGATGATTGGCTGCAGCATCCAGAGGTAGCGCCAGTTTGTCTGATATGGTCAAGGAAAATCTTGTTGAGTATCATGTGCTTATGGACAAGGCTAAAGCAAAACTTGTTGAGGAGTTTGCCAACTTTCGAGTCACAAAGACAGTCGGGATGTGTGTTTTAGGGCACTCAAAAATCAGTGATGTTACCCACACCTTGAAGGCAGTCGAGAATGAGGTGAGTTGTGTTGACTTGCCACTAGTTGTCTCGCAAAACTCAACTGACATTATCCTACTTTAGCTCAATAACCTCAAATATTGTACTGGCGTTGAGATGTTGTTGTATGCAACCCATGGCATGGCTGATCTTCCATTACAAGGCATGGCCTACTGGACTGAAGGTGTTGCTGATGTCATGCCCTCCATGATAGGACTCGACTCATCCACTATCATTGGTAAAATGGAGGGGTATACAGTACAAGGTGTTAAAGGTATGCAACTACAAAGTACCTAGTATGAATTTATGCAAACACTTTTTAGGCACAGCACAGAACCATGCAGCTCGTGTTTCAGGTGTATGGACCCAAATACAGGACATTATTATAGCAGAGCTGCATGAGTCATATCATCAATATAGCTGATATTGTGTATAAATCCCTGCAAGATCACTAGAGATCCAGATGCATGAATGAACTGGGCTTATTACTTTTGCAATGTTGTCTCCCGGTACCAGGTTGACATTGAAGGCTGGCCAGCCTCTATTCCATTTGTGAACCTGAGTAGCACTTGTAGTAGGATAACACAACTCAAATCATTGTTCTGAAAATGGGAAATAGGAGTCCCATTCTGGAAAAGGTTATCAGATGCCAAGGTTGGAAGACGTCACCAGGAACACAACAGACAATTGGAGAATGGAGAGGTTGCAGAGCCAACACGTCATTGTCATTCAGACAAAGGAACAAAGTGCACTCGCCTGACGACCAGTGAAACTCAGAGCCGAAAGAAGCAGAAGAGTGCTGAGACAATAGATGAGGCAACCAATGATGACGAGAATGGGGATCAGCCAGATAGCAGCACAATGCCACAGGATGGTAACCGTGTATCACAGATTCCATCAGCAACTAGACTGGGTGTAGCCACCAAGAATGGCTTGGAAATGGTGGGCTTAGACATGGGAGATGACGATGGTGTCGGCGGCAGTGAAGGGGATGCCAAGAGCAGGTATAGCCATGGTGAACCAACTAATAGTGGGATAAGTGGAGGAAATGGTGGCACAATGGACACGCACGGTGTAGGAGCTGGTGGCTACCTACAGTTGGATTGTCCTTTTCCCCCACATTCTAGTGCCCTTTAGTAGACTCCCACATCTGTCGTACCAAAACCCCTATTGTGTCCCGCAAAACTCCGAGCAGGTCTAGACCTTTGTGCATCATATCTTATTTTCCAATTATCCGATTGGCCCTTGACTTTCGGGGTTCCAAATAATGTTTTTTAATGTTTCACTTCTGCTGCGTGTTCATTTTCCTTCTGACACGCTAAGCGCCTTGTTTTCATTCATCGGGCTTGACTTTATCCGCCCAAGGGTCGGCAGTGCCTCTCCGCAGTTGACATATGGGGACCTTTTGCGGGATTCCCGCATTCGCCATCAAAAGTGTTTTTTTACATTCCACGTCTCGCATATTCTGCTATTGCCATATTTAGATAGAGTCCCGGGTTTGGCCCAACAACTATAAAAGTAGGGCTCAAATAACAAATACCATCTCCCTTTTGGCCGGTTTTATTTGCGTTCGGAAATCCTTACTCAAAGGGTTCTGAATATTCCCACTCGACATCTGACACTTTTACTCATTCCTGACAAACGCTGACATCGGATTCTTCTCACTCATACTTTTCTGACGACGACACTTTGGAAATTGTCGGATATCTTCCAAACTCCTCGGATTCAGTGGTAGCTACCCCTTCTCACCTATACAACCAATTTGAACCTCTGGGACGAGTCACACTCACACCCATAATGTTACGCTTGGTCCCGGGTAGGGCAGCAAATGTGGCCTCTGTGAGGGGACGAGGGTTCAAGGAACATTCGAGGGGGTTTCCACTCGGAACGTGAAGGGACGGTGAAAAGATGATGGTTGATGTGGAATGGTAAAAGATATTTAAGCGAGTGAACTCGTCCCAGGGGTTCTGTGAGTAGGGTTAGTGTTGAGGAAGGTGTTGCTGCGACAGGCCACTGCAATTGAAAAGTAGTCTGAGTTAATCCGTGCTTGCGGATACAATGGAATCAAAGGGTCCGACATGCAGGAAAGTGCAGATACGACGGAGACGAATTGTTGACGAAGCGACAAAGTAGCGAGAAATAGACAAAGCAAGTAAGAGACAGACAAAGCAGAGAGAAAATGTTAGGGACGACAAGAGACGACAAGGGACGATGAGGACAGTGCAAACGATGAGTGAGAGTGATCTGACCGAAAGTGAGATGAGATTCCAAATCTCGAATACATTATTTTATAGTCTGGGTATACCCTGGACTTTGTAACAAAGGTAACGGGATCTGAGAATGGAGGCGATGAGAACGGAGATAAAGAAGACAAATATGATCTAGAGAAATAGAGACAAAAGAAACCTAATTAAGGTCGTCAATAGTGATGCGATATCACAAAAATGGACAAATGAAACTTGATATACTTATTCAAAGGAAAAGGGTGCAAGTCCGTTGAGGTCCGTCAATGGATACACCAACGGGCTTGTAAGTGGCAGCGGAGCGAAAGGAAGTAGATTTGATCAAGTAAGAAAAGACGAAACCAGAACTGAAGGAAGTTTTATAATGTGATATGATATCACAAAACTAGGAATTACGAAGGAAAAAGTCTGATCGAAAGTCAAGAAGATGAGTCCATCGGTGTCCATCGACGGACGTACCAACAGACAGTAAACAGACTTTGAGTAAACTGAAGCACTCACCACAGATGGACTTGGGAGGACACGAGACACGATGCAAGTATGAATATAAGTGATGGAGCGGTGACAAAATGGTCTTGAATGACGACATACAACCGTAGAGAGTGTTGACTCTCTACATCCGCGGGGGACTTGAATGCTGACTGCCCTCAGTCAGTCACGTGACGTGTGGGAACTGCGGACATTGGCAAGTCGCGTCTCAACTCCATTCTCTCTTTCTCTCGTCCCATCTTCATCCTCTGCTACTCTTTCCCACTCCTTTCACTTCGACTTGCATCCATCCATCATGTTTGCCCTCGACACCCTCCTCGCTCTTGGCGTGCCCGCCATACCCAGCGCTGAGAAGACCGCCATGGCCCAAGCTCTCAAGAGCATTAACGACAAGATTGAGGCAGAAATCCTCTCGATGCCGCAGGATATCGAAGCCCTTCAGGAAGATCAGGAGATATGGTTAGGGAAGTGGGCCCAACTCCTGGTGCGTGGCGAACTCCTCTGGTTTAGATTCGTACTGACCGACAATAGGCTACTGGTGTGGATTGTCTTCGAAGGGCATCGAAAGCAAGCATTGACCCGCCACTGCTTAGCCCTCAGTTGGCTGCCCACATCAAGGAGGCCGATGGCTTAGCGCAGCGTTGGAAGAAGAACATTGTTCGACGAGAGGCGGCACGAGTTGAGAAGGAGAAGGAAGACAATGCACGCAAGGAATGAGAACGAGTGCAACACAAGGCGAAGGCAACTGTGAACGAAACGGAGAAGATGATGGTGAGTGTGGCAGATGAGAATTTGAGCGAGAACGGGTCCTTTTCAACGGGACCACCATCGCCACCGGCTGTCTTTATGATGGACATGCTCTCCAATGCGCGCAAGATGATAGCACCCCGGAAGCCGGTGAGTCAGCTTCATGCCACGACCTTTTTACACTGACTGTCCATCGTCCAGACTCCCAAAACAGATGCACCTCCCAAGCAGGACAAAGGGAAGGCTGCTGCGATCGTTGATCCCCCAGCACCGCCCAACGAGGTCGTCAAGACTACTGCGGCACCACACATGGTTACGCACAAGATACCGTGCAACAAATGCAAGACACGCTCAGAAACTTGCCATAGGATCATTGGCCGAACTTGCGAGCACTGCGTGAAGTTGAAGGCACAATGCAACAAGTCCTTGGGTCGAGGTCGTAAGGGTCAGGCGGTAGATGAGGAGGAGAAGTCAAAGGTGGCCGGTGTCAGTACATGGTCCATTGAAGATCGACTAGCACTAGTTTGACAGCCCTATAGCTCGACCTCTTTGTGCCAAACGCAAGGCGTTTCCAAATCCTCCCAAGAACATCATCAACGTCACCAGCAGCTCGGAGTCTGGAAGTGACGAGGATGAAGACGAGGACGAGGAAACCGTCCGAGGATCCACTAAAAGGGTGAAGGTCGCCCATCCAGAACCGGGTGCGGAAGACATGCGAGTCGCGGGGGTCTTCGCTCTGAAATGCATCAAGGCCAAGGTACTTATCATGCAAGGACGGATCAAGGCGACGGAAGCAGAATACGTCACCATGCAGGGGAAGATGAAGGTGGCCAATGCGGAGTTGGAGAAGATGGGCATGGAGATGGGGAAGCTGATTGCCGAGTTCGCCAATGTTGAGGCTGTGTTGGGTATGTAGGCTTCCTTTGTCCTTGTCCGCTACATTTGTACCATAGTGCATCCATGTGTCCATGTCCATGTCCATGTCCATGTCCAGTCCGTGCGAGTCTGAATGAAATGAAAAATATAAGTGAACACAAATGATTGATTGAAACAAAGTCAATAGAATAGAAACCAAGTACGATTGGTAGACAGGGCATCCTTTCCTGAAGTGTCCTAGTTGGTGGCATTGGAAACATGCTTGGCTGAAGCGGGAATAACTTGATGGGAGTGGTTCCCTTCCATTGGCTCCGGTCCACCAGATGTCAGTGTGTTCAAGATCGTCTAACTCACTCTGGGTGAGAGGGGATGAGGATGCGGATGGGGTGTGATGTGTGGGGGTGATGATGGTGGAGGTGCGACGTGTTTGGGCGAGTTCCCATAGGTAGCAGTCAAGGTCTCGAAGGAATTCCAACATCCCTAGTTCGAGCATGGTGATCAGGATGGCTTTCCTGGCCTTGTCGTGGACGTCGCAAGTGATCATCCTCATGGTGTTTACATGCGCAGGGGTGGATGGTGCGGAGCAGAGGATCACCAGGCACTTCACTTGGAGGTATGTGCGATAGAGTTCCTGAAGGGGGGACTGCATGTCCACATGGGCTTCGATAGGTACACAGAGGCGGGAATCCTCAAGGTAACTGATGAGTTCCTCAATCTTGGCTGAAGTGGGGGCGTCACGGAAACGGTGGGCTGCCAGTGGGAGGTCTACGGAGAGGACAGAGTCGTTGTGGGGATAACCAGGGGGTGGAACAGGAAGAGGCGACGAAGGTGAAGAAGAAGTGGAGGGAGAAATAGAAAGAGGAGGGGAAATGTAAGGTAAGCGGGGGGAAAGGTTCTCTTGGTCTGAGAGGGAGAGTTCCTCATCAAGAACGTAGCGAACTTCCTCATGGAGGTTGGTGGGTAGTGCGACGGGGGCAGGGAAGTATTCACGATTGTGCTCCCAGCCAGGGTTGGTGAGAGTGGATGAGGTGTCGGAGTCGATGGTCAAGGTGGAGGTCAGTGAGGGGGAGCTCATTTTCGACGGAATGGTCATTGGGAGTAGGGTTCCTCATGGGTATGGGTAACCCACGTGGGTCGTGGGTATGGGTACTAGTGGGTATGGGTGAGGGTACGAACATTGGATACCCATACCCAACCCATACCCTCGGTGGGTTTTATTGTGGGTTGACATATGTTGTCACGCAAAACAGGTATGTATGGATGTCATCTGTGGAGTGACATAGCCATACCAAATATTGCAGATTGTATTGAATATGTACTATTATTGATTCAAATCACTCATATATATCTATATTCATATGATAGTTCAAGTATTATGACCATTTGGAGCACTATTTATCTCATATATTGTACTAGACAAAATGATATGCCACCCATAATTGGCCATATCTCAGCCAACTGTGGACCAAATGACTCAATCCATGGCTCAGCAGAAAGCCTGTGATCTATACTAGACCCAATACAGCCAGTGGTAAACATGATTCCCATGCACAACCAAGTTCCAGACCAGTTCCAGTTTCAACTGGTCACAACTGGTCACAACCAGGCATAGTAGGACTGTTTTGGACTGGTTGTTTTCAGTCAGTTGCATGACATAGTTACCTTATTAGGATTATCAAGGTTAGGATTGATACTGGCATTTTCCTATACTACTCATGGTACCCATGGGTAAACCCACCAAGGGTATACCCATGAGGAACCCTAGTTGGGAGGTAGGAGTGATGTGGGAAAAGACGGAGGGGTGGAGCTTCTTATACTCCTCAAGGGCGCACATGGAATTCTTTAAATTCCACTCGGGTATCCAGGAGTCTTCTTCAGCCAAGTACCCCTTCCAACGGATCAGGTACATCCAAGCCGTCGGGTTGCCACGGTGTCGTATGATTTTTTCAATTTTGTATTCTTCTTCGCCGTTAATGAGGTCTGGAGGCGGTGTGGGGAAGTTCGGGCTGTGGACGCCATTTTCACGATAGGGCAATAAGAGGGAGGCGTGGAAGACCGGGTGGATCTTCCACGTTTTCGGGAGGCAGAGTTGATATGTGATGGGAGATAGGACTTTTACGATGGTGAAGGGTCCTTCCCGTTTGGGTGCGAACTTCGGGTTAATGATGTTGCATTTTAGGTTCTTTGCTTCCAGCCATACTTTGTCCCCTTTCTTGAAGGGTTTGAAGCCACAACGATTTCGGGAGGACATGACCTGGCAAGCGAGTTCATGGGCAGCGAGGGCTTCGTCTCATGCGGCAGAGAGGGATTTAAGGCGGGTTTCCACTGCAGGGATAGAAGTGGCGGAGATGACAGTGGGAAGGGCGCAAGGTTCGTCTCCCAGCATGAGATAGAACGGGGATTGACTGGTGACAGAGTGGGTGCGATGATTGTGCGCAAATTCTGCGTGGGAGATTTTCGAAGCCCAAGAAGCGGGTTCAGATCCACAGAAGATCTGAAGGTATGTTTCAACTTCTTGGTTCACTTGTTCTGTTTCACCGTCAGATTGAGGATGATACACAGTGGAGAGGGAGAGGTCATAGTTCAGGAGTTTTCTGAGTTCTTTCGTGAAGGCAGATGCGAATTGCGGACCATGATCAGAGATGATTTTGTCGTAGAGTCCGAATTGGAGGTATACTTTGTGAAAAAAGAGGGAGGCGATCCCTTCAGTGGTGATGGTTTTCTTAGTGGGGCAGAGAATTACCCCCTTAGTAAGTCCATGGTCTACCACGACCAGGAGAGAGTCAAAGCTGTCGGAGAGGGGGAGATCGGTGATTAGATCACAGGAGATCTGTTGGAAGGGACAGGAGGCATGGGATTTGATCGGAGTGAGGGGGGGAATGATGGGATACATGTTGGATTTGTTTTGCTGGCACTTGGCACATCCTTCGATGTATTGGCGAATGTATTGGGCGAGGCCGGGCCACCAGAACTCCGCGGCTACCAGCTGGTGAGTTTTGAGGTAACCGGGATGGCTGGCAGTCTCATGGTCATGACACCGTTCAACAATGGAGTGGCGGAGGGAGCTGTCGGGAGGGATGTAAATGCATCCTTTGTAGGTGAGAACACCCTCTTCATGCTTCCAGTCCGAGAGCCGAGAGCAGAACTATGCAGGGATGTCAGGCTCAAGGGAGGACTGGAGATGTTGGAGGTGACGAAACATTAGGAAAACTCCTAATGGAGTTAAGCTAGTAATTACAAGTCAGTCACGCTAATCACTAGTCAGTCACACTAGTGATCAGTAGAAGTGATCAGTAACAACTACTGATCATCATTATGTCAGCATTACTAATAATGACTAAGACACAGTCCAGACATGATCTGGACTGATCTATACTGCACATGATATCATCAACTGTGCATTGCACAGTTGACTGCGCATCTACTGCGGATTGACTGTGCACGACTGTGCACGACTGTGCATGGCTGTGTGTTCATCAACAATCATCATTGATTGATCACATGATGATTCAATCTCCTCTTTATCTTATCGTATAAATACAGCATGTAACGTAAGATGTAGATTAGACTATTCA
>JBBPRM010000073.1:0-33718 GCA_038092995.1 Xerocomus minutiporus | reverse complement strand
GAAAATGGAACGAGGGCCGACGATAAGAAGGAAACTATCGTTGGAAGTCGTCGTGCCTCTCCAAGTGTGATGATAAGAAAAGAAAGAAAGTAAGACGATACGAGGGAATAAGATGAAGATTGTAACAGGTGGAGTGTCTTCTGTTCAGGTGAGCGGAAAGATATACTGCCCATAACCCAGTCAATCAACAGATTGTAGTGGGTGAGCCAGTTGTGTCCAAGGACAAGAGAACATGAACCATCCAGTGGAGTGACATAGAATGACATCAGAGTGACATCACTGGAGTTGAAGCAAACGGAGAGATTTACTGCTCGAGTAATCGTGCTATTGGTTGTTCCATTGAAGAGGTGGAGCTGAAGCAAGGGAACAGGATATGTTGATAGTCCATGTTTATTGACAAACAAAGTATCTATAAAACAATTGGAGGATCCAGAGTCTACTAAAGCTAGTGTTGCCGTAGCTCAGCCCCACTCGGCTATTACTGGCTTATAGAATTGTCCGGTTGTGTACATACTTGGCTGTTGTCTGCATTCAGCTTGGCTTGGTGCAGTTAACTAACGGGACCGACTATAGGTGTATCGCTGGCTGGCACTCGTGAACAAGTTACAGTTGGCTGTAATCACGCTTGGGATTGAACAACAAATAGCTTATTACACTTCCAATACAGTTGAGAGAATTAAGAGAGTACTGTACAGCAGTCTGACACACCACATCCGCCTGAGCCTTCATAGTCCCAACAAATTCTCAATTTTCGATGACTCACAATCCCCGAGTACAATCTGCATCGGTGGTCACTGGTGAAGAGTGAGCAAAACCACGGCATGAATAGTGCCCAGCACCCAATATGCACAAACTACCCGCAGTTCCTTCTGGTCGTACGTGCCATCTGTGGTGTGGACCTTGAACCCTCTGTGCGCATGTGCAAGTCATACAATTTCCTTTCCCTTTGATTACTTGTTAGAAACTTTTAGATCATCTTGAATGAATTGTACTACGAGCTACTTACATTTGTGGTTGCCTTTCATGAACATCAGCCCTGGCACCTGTCACTGCCACTATTCCACTCGTCGGCAGTGAAAAGATGCTGCAGGTAGGAGAAGGGCATGGAGATGGTTATAATCCAGCTTCTGTTTGAATGAAAGGTTGTGTGCATATACGAGAAGCGATACATGTCACCACTATGATCCGTTGTGATAGATTCTTTCATTTTGTGAATGAGCAAGCACAATGGGTAGTCTTCACCTTGCTTCAACCACAGTAACGATCCGCAGTGGAGAAACATGAGCAAGTATGCAAGGGCTTCGAGATCATCTCGGTGACTTAGCTTGCATTTGAAATGACTATTGAGTGAGGTGAATACTGGAGTACCAACGAGAGTGCTGCTTTTTTGCATGGGAATGTGGATGCGTGACTCTTGGTGATGATACTGTTTAGCGAGGCCAAAGTCAATAAGAAAAACGGTGTTCTGGAACTCCCCTACACCCATGACGATATTCTGTGGTTTGATGTCGTGATGGATAAAGTTGTGTAAGTGAATGTGCTCGAGATGGGATATCTAAAGAGCCAGATGAGTCCTATTCATCAGTCGGTTCGCACCATACCCCAACAGTTCACTCATTATTTGTATTCCCAACTGTGCAACACAGTCGAACACACCAAGAGAAACTGACTTATCCAAGGAAAGCCCAAGATTCTCAAGGACCATCACACAGCATGATCCCTCTCTGCCAAACCAGAGAGGTCAAGGAAATCCAATGGTGCCTTGAAGCTGACTGAGAACTGAATATTCATGCTGCAAGGAAGACATTAGATTTTCGGTGATAAGTTCCAGTTTAATCACAACGACTTGGCCTGTTATGATATTGTGGCCATGATGCACTGTAGCTGAGTTTTTTTCGGGATAGCATTATCAACCACAACCATTTTAATTGCTTTTCAAAGACTCACCATACAAACCTGATGCAAGTTTCTCTCCCAGTCAATACCTACCATCTACTTGAACAATATCCATCCTTTCCGGTATGTAGGTTGTCGGTATAGTACTTGGGGTGATTCTACTGTGACTGACTCTAGGTTGTGATTTGCAACCTAAACGGTCCTGTCAGACCGCTGTTCGATATGGGTATGGATTTGGCAGTTTTGTGACAAGGTGAGTTTCTGAAGGATTATGTTGAAGAATTTGTGCCTTGACTACAATGAGTAGAGGGAATCCTTGAAACAGGTTGGTGCAAAACACAAGGTGACGGAGTTCAAACAACCTACCATTCATGTTTCTAACTATTTTTACAATTTCCCATCACTGCGGACCTGTCAAAGCCTCGGCCCTTGATAGTGGGAACCTTTGGTGAGAATGTCTATCATCTTTTGACAGGAATCCCACAGCAAATGCTACTCCTCTCAACCCCATTTCGCTTTTGCTCATCCAAACCCTCACAAAAGCCATACTGGAGACACTCATATACGAGCTCCAACCCTCCTCCCTGATTCTACAATGTCTGTTTCTCTATGGGGCTTTTCGTCCTACCACATTACTAGTTCTACGGCAATCCCAGCGCAATCTCACTTCATCCCTGCTTTCCACCCTTTGCCAGCCAAAGCACCCAGTCCGGCAAGTACATGCACCCTGAATGGGACTGTTTCCAGGCAGTCCCCACAATGTCTTTTCAGTGACACAACCGCTAAATCGCTCGATAAGCTTACTTTCCATTCCCCCACAATTGTGGCCTTGAGGTGGCCTCCTCATACCGATACCGCTCTATCAGATGTGATAGACAATATAATTCAAAACGCAATTCGACTTCTGCCCAAGTCCTTTGCGTCCACTACCGTGAAGGAATCCGGTACATATATTGTAAGCCATATCTGTCAAAACCTCTGAGTAGCTTTGTCCAACTCCAGACACTTCTAATCAACTCCAGATACTCCAGATTAACTCCGGACACTCCTAACCAACTCCGGACATTCCTGTTCAACTCCTTCGCATCTCCATCCCAAGGAGTTCAGGAGTTACTATGGAGTTATGGAGTTATGGAACTCTGGGGTTTTGTTTTTTTAGGAGTTCCAGGAGTTTTGATTATTCATTTTTAGGACTTCGCTTCTTTGACATCGGCTACCTTCAGAGTTTGCAAGCATGCCTTCGCCCATGGTATAAATTCATTTTTCATTCTCAGACTTTCCTCAGTTGTTCTTGCACCTTTCTGGGCAGTGGCTGAGTAGGCATTACTGCCTTTTTACTTAGTTTTCTGACAGGTTATGAGCCCTGCTAGTGCTCTCTAGTGGATCACCCTTGTCATGAATGACTAGTGTTTGAAAGTCCGGTCCAGTCCGGTTTTCTATCTGAATCCTGTGTAACCGTAACTGTAACCGGTTACAATGGCTGCAAACCCTGTCAAAACTGGACTGAACCAATTGAAACCGGTTATATCCGGTTACATCCAGTTATGTAACTGGTTATAACCAGTTTTTTGAAAACTGGTCATGAACCGGTCACCTATTGATTACTATGCTTTGTACCATAGATATAGAATGTAGTATACATCAATAGCTTTCTATCCGGCCCCTAGTCACACAGAATGACCAGGATATGATGGAGATATGAGTGATCTATGATTACATGTCATATGGATACATCCTACTTTAATCTATATCCGCTTTACCCATATCAAATATTCATGCTTTGCGGTAGTGGGATGAACTATAGTACTCCGTGAGGGTTATCTATCCACCTAGAAATCAAATAATCCTGCTCCGGATTTACGGAGATACATGTAAAACAAGTGAACTCAACCAATATCAGAATCAAAATCTCAATATAGATGTATAAAATCAAATCAAATAGTATAAAATCCGGAAGAATTAGGGGAGATAGGGGAGATACCCATGTACCTCCTGTAACCGGTTACAGACTGGTTATAACCGGTTTTTTGCGGTTATGGAATTTCTCAGATTCTCTGTAACTTTAACTGTGACTGGTCCATAACTGTAACCTGACTGGACTGCATGATCAGTTACAACCAGTTACAGTCCAGTTAGGTTACAGTTATGGGGAGGTTACATGACTGGACCTTCAAACACTATGAACGACTCTTACATTTCCCCCTGAAATCCCTACGTGTTCTTCCCACTCTACTCCAGTCTTCCCCTAAGACCACTTTCTTATCCGAGACCCTGACTATTAGTCAAAATGCCAGAATCCTCTAGTGATGCTGTCACTTGTCCTGTTCTAAGCAGACTGGTAAACTTTGAGATATGGGAACTTCAGATCATGTCAAAGCTCCAGAGAGAAAAAGTTTTAGGTGTGGTACTTGGCACCGATATACTCCAAACAGCTCCTACTGTGACTGCCTCCACCACTGGATGCTCTGCTTCCATTTCTGCTTCCTCCAGCTCAGATGCTTGGGAATGGACAGAACGTGATGAGAAAGTACATGGAATTATACAGGATCACATCTCCGATGCACTCCTGATTAAAACCAAATTACACAAAACTGCAAAGGAACTATTCGACGCTCTAATCACCATCCACTGAGCAACAAGTCTTCTGACTGCGTTCTATTCGTTCCAACAGCTTTTTGCCTCCACTTGGGATAGAGCTACAAGCATCTCCGACCACATAGTCTCCATCCGAACTTTAGAAAGTCGCCTTGCCGGAATGAAATTTAGCATTGACTCTAGAGTCCTCACTTTCATTCTACTTGACTCCCTCCCCAAAACTCCAGAGTGGAGTTTCTTTACCTCCTCCGTAATCAACACAGTAAAGGAAAGCAAACTCACACTGGATGCAATTGAGGTACACATCCTCTCCGAGGAGTCATGACTCAACACCCCTGGCTCCAAGTCCACCCTAAAGGTTTCACACAAGGCAAACAGTTGCTCCAGAAATGAGTCCACATATTGTGAACACCACCAATGCTCCGGACACAACAGTGCAGACTGTTATGCATACCAAAAGTGGGTCAAGGAACTCCGAAAAGGAGGTGGAGGAAAAGGAAAAGTGAAGGAGAAGGCAAATGCTTCAGAGGATCCTCTGGAGATAAATTCCAATACTCCAGAGCAGGTACATGTAACTAAAGAATGTGTATCTCATTCCCTAATTCATTGTGTTCAGGCCTATTTGTCATCCGAACCAAACTCAAAAAAAAAGGATACTATTATCATCGACTCCGGAGCCACATCTCACATGATCCCACATCGCTCCTGGTTCCATTCCTATACTCTACTCCTAACTCCGAAAACAGTCACTCTCAGAAATGATGCTACTGCACATGCCATTGGCTCCAGTAGTGTCATCATGCACTCAGTCATAAATGGAAAAACCTACGACATTACACTCAGCAATGTTCTCCTAATTCCGGAATTCCATCTCTCCCTCATCTCCATGCACCGATTATCCACTGTCGGCCTGTCCACAGTCTTTCCAGCAAACTTCTCAACTTTCTCCGTACGCAAGGGAAAAACTCTGATCTTAATTGAAACACATCAACATAGACTATATCATGCTGAGGTCCGACCGGAAATAACTCCAGAGGCAGCACTTGCCTCCATGAACATAAATCTCCTACACTGACACTTAGGACACATCTCCATATCCCGAATTAAGCAAATGGTCAATTAAGGGACACTCCTAGGTATCAACACACTCTCTGGAACTCTGACATTTTGTGAGCCATGTACAATGGGAAAGATGAAAAAGATTCCATTTGAGTCACAAGAGGAAGTTTGAGCATTCCAACCCCTCCAAATCATCCACTCTGATGTTGGAGGCCCAATAACTCCACACTCCAGAGAGGGTCACAGGTACTGGCTCCTCATCATAGATGATTTCTCCTGTTTTCCTTGGATCTACTTCCTAAAGAAAAAGAGTGAAGTCCTATCCAGCTACAACCAATGGAAAACAGATGTACAAGCCTTTTTCAAACAGGAGATTGAGTCAGAGGAACACTCCAAATATTACATGGAGTTCCTTCAATCAGATGGAGGAGGAGAGTATACTGGAGAGCAGTTCCGACATCAACTTCATATGGATGGAACATTACAGGAGTTCTCTGCACCCTACACTCCAGAGCAGAATGGACTTGCAGAGCATATGAATCAAACCTTGTCTACACTAGTGAATGCCATGCTGGAAGACTTAAAACTTCCGAAATCATTTTGGACGGATGCTATGTCTACTGCAGCATATGTCACCCGACGGAGCCCATCCTCCACACTAAGTAGTGGAGTTCCATATCAAGTCCTATTCAATCAGAAAGTAGACCCAACACTCTTTCGGCCATTTGGATGCCTTGCATACACCTTGATACTGAAGGATCAACGTGGAGGAAAGTTCTGGGCACATGGATGAAAATGTGTCATGCTTGGATACACGTACGGACAACAAGCATATAAACACCTTGACCTGGAACAATGCACAATTATCTCCAGTCGCCATGTAACATTCAATGAGTCCGGAACTATCTCCGATGCAGACTCCGCTCCATGGAAAATAGTTGCAGAAGGACAGTGGGAGGGACTTCTTAAACTGAGGTCATACCAACCGGAATAAGATGAAAGTGACAATCACTCAGAGTCTGACACCTCCGAAGCAGTGGGAGCAACTCCTACTATGGACTGCAGTGTTGATAATCTTGCTGAACATCTAGATCAACTCTGCCTCGAACCCCCAACTCCAGCTCCTGTAACCCCCACATCTCCAGTGGCCCCACCATCTCCGAAGTACACACCTGCAGAAAGGATTGCTGGAGTCCACCGAAGCCCCAGGGCCCGAAATGAGGCAGACTGGAACAAAGACTATCAATGGACTTTAGATGAGGAGCGTGAGTGTAAATCACAGTGCAAGGAAGTACCACAAATGTGTCTGCTAGAACAAGAAGCCAAAACCTCGGAGGAACAATCATCTTCCGGAGATGATTCAGACATGCCTGGAGCATTCTGGGCCAGCATGCAGGAGAAACTTGAACATCACATCTTTGCAGGAGCAGCAAACTCCACTTCCAATGAGGTACTTCTGAACACCATCCCAGAAGCATATGCAGGCCCGAATGTGGACTTATGGAGATCCACAGTGGAGGACGAGCTCCTAAGTCTCAACACTAACCATGTTTATGAGACTGTTCCAATCCCGGAGGGGGTAACTCCGAGGTTCTACATGTAGTATAGACTCTGAGCTTTCAAACGACCCCCTGGTCATGAAATTCCATTCACAGAATCAAAAGATATGATATGGCTGATTTTGCATTACATGTCATTTAGTAGCAATACCATGTATATTTCATCATATGATTCCATTCATAGGATTATATATTATAATGTATTCTGAGTTGAATGTTATTCTAGGATGGAAATTAAATCAAATGATAGTGTATGAGTTATGCTTATGTTATGTCAGGTACGTAATAGTGCTCTATATTTACCTTGGAATCACATCATTTGACCAATAAATACCAAAGTTATAAGTATTTTGCATGATATGTTTGTAATTACTGTAAAAAATTCAAATATGGCCCAAAAATGGTCAGAAAAATGCCAAAAAATTCAACAGATAGGGGGAGGCTGTTAGGACCAGTTCTGGACCAGTTCTGACCAGTTATTTGTGGTCATTCAATTTTTATAAATCCAAATAACCTGACTAGTCATGACTGATTATCAGTCATTTCCAGTCATGGTCAGGTCAGGGTCAGGTTATTTTGCAGTCATGCGACCTGACCTTCAATCACTATCTCCAACAGGGTCATGGGGTCTGAAATTGGCTTGGAGCTCTAGGACGAGATCCCTGAAGCTATCTATCCAGAGTGGACAGAAAAGGGGATCTCTGGAGTCCAAGAGGTCCGGCTTGAACCATTTGAGAGTGATACCTTTCAGATAAGACTGAGCAAAGGTAACTTTTGCATGCTCCGAGCGAAAAGCCACAGGTTGATCCTGGAAATTCAGCTCTAACTGGATCAAGAAGACTTGAAGTTTGCGGGGATCTGTCCCATCAAACTGGTCCAGTTCTCGGACTTTAGCGTGTGGACATGGTTTGGAAGGGGTACGATGGGAGGAGTGAGTGAGGTTCTCAGTTTTGGGAAGTAACCCGAAAAGCGAAGGGACAAAGGAATTGAACCTAAGTGGGAATACTCACTTAGAGTGCTGAGCAGTGATGGTAGTCAAGATAGTAGTCTTGCAGGAAGAGTCCTCAAGTGTGAGACACTAGGGAGTCTGGTGCAGAAGAACGAAGAGGATAGAATTTGTTAGAGGGAGGATCCAGTGGGGAGTCCCTTTTATATACTATATACGGAGAACAAAAGATAAGCCAAGGCTATGGAATTTGAAATATACAGCCAATGGCATAAAGAGCTATTGTATGAGTCAGAATGACTTGTATCTATAGCCAATGGCGATAGTAGCTCTTATCAACGGCCGATGAGAAGCGATATGGCTATCTGACCAATAGCAAAACATGAGGAGTGTCATCAGTCAGCAGAATGAAATGTCAAGTGATGTATCTTGTAATACGTATGACCTAAAGATGAAGATGTGACTGATAACAATAATTAGATAAGATAAGATAAGATATAATCATTTCAACACTCAGAAAGCTCTTACTGTCACTGGGCAGCAGCACGTCACCTGCTGGTGTCCTACACAGCAGAATCAGCAGGCACAAGCCCACAAGGTCTGCGATGTGAAATGAAAGGACGGAGAAGCTCAGTTACACCAGCAGAATGGAGACGTGAAATGGTTCATTTGTACCCTTATGGATAAAGTACAAGCGATGCAGTTACATGCTTGGTTGCCTAGTTATTACTGGGAATTTGGTATGATACACGCTGCGCATGTTGGAACTATTGAATACGTACACATTTTTGGTTACTAAGGCATAGGTTATAGCATAGCATTCTTACCTTAGAATACTTTAGTGACTACTAGAGTATTCTACAGGTTAGTACCATTCCTACTAATATAAAGTGACTACTAGAGTATTCTATAGCCCACATATACAATCACACCCCCCTTGTATGAGGCAACTGGAAGACTCCCTGGGAACTAGTTAAGGAGGAGAAACGTTCTGTTTGTCATTTTGATGTCTTTGGATGTGAAGGCTATGTTCTGCAGCTGAAATTGCAGCTGATGGTCTACCTTGGTGTATTTGCTGGTAGTGAATGAAAATTAATCTTTATGAAATCTAGTGGAGTGCTACAAAATTTTGTGGATGTGATTTTTGATGAGCACTTATTCCTGAAGTGTTCAAAGAAGCAATGACATAGGCCTGTGTGTCACCCACTGGTGCCTCATTCTCATGGTGAGTTTTTGAATTCTGAAACCCTTATGGACTATGGTTCTGATGTGAATGAGATTGCTCTTGGACCACCCCCTTGTTGACCTGTGACACCTCCTGTGTGGCCTGAAACACCATTGCTGGTGGATCTGGCACCTCCTGTGATGCCTCTTTCATGATGACGACCTCTTGGGCCTCTGGTGCTTTGTCCTAAAAGACCAGTGCATGAAAGAAGATATTCTGTGAGACCTGGGAACATGTATGGAGAATGTTGTGATCTGGATCAAGAAGTGAAGGATGGTGAACATGAAGGCCATTGGGAGAGAGTAGTGCAGGGAGAACGTGTGGAAGCAATATCAGGAAATAAAAGAGGTGGTGAGGGAGTTGTGTCGGGAAAATTTTTTGAGGATAAAGAAAGTCAGGTCAGTGTATGTGAAGCATCTGTACCTTGGACTACAATGGCAATCAATAAGTGGAATTCGAAGAAGCATATCTACGAGTACATTAATGAATGTATTGTGTCTGATTGTAACAAATGACATGATGCTAATATGCTTGTTCAAGTTGTATGCTGTGGTTTTTGGCATATAGTGAGAATCTGTGCAATTTGACATCACCATAGATCATCAAAGTAAATCATTACATAATGATCACATTGAATTGTGAAACACTCTGAAATTGACAAAGAACACATCAACTAAGATAAAGTGGATGAAGAAGCCACAGCCCTCTCTATGTATTCAGCATGCTTCTAATGAATTCTGGTAAGAGCACTGTGCTTCAATGACAAGCACTCAACATTGGAATACAACAGGAATACATAACTTATCTGTTCCACCATGTCAAGAGTTGGTCAACCTTGATCTTTTCCTCAATGTCATCCAACAACACCATAAGGCTAGAATAATAGTGCTTAGAATCAGTCACAAGGTTCATACAAGAAAACACTTGAGCAGAAGTAAAGGAAAAACATGTTTGGAAAATAAACAAAGAATTATTTAAGTACAGCAGACAAGTGTTTGGTTATAGCATGTATACCATAGATATGTATATTGCCTGAATGAGTTACCATTATCTTGTGATAAGCAACTGGCTTTGAACATTGCAGGGTAAGAAGAATAATAGTAAGTTTCTTGAAGAGAGAATCAAGCTACAGGCCAGCAAAATCAGTGGACCATCTGAGAATGGTGTCTTGAATGACCAAGGCAACCTGGTAAAATAGTAAACAATAATGATTAGATATCATACAAACAGTGAAATTTTCATACCCCAATGAAGGCCAATGCCACTATGAAAATAGAAACTTCATGCTGGCTGTTATGCTTGGTCTGTGTAGGGTCAAGCATAGCCTTGAATGAGGGGTTCAAGACCTCATGCAGTAACAAATTCTGTAACATGCCAGCCAGCCAATGTGTCATTTCACCAAAAATGGCTGGCTAACCAATATCGGCTGAGCCCTTATGTGGAGCTTGCAAAACAGGTCGGTCAACAACAACATACCTCCACCGTTCACAGACTAGCTGGTCCTTGGTATCATAGTGGGCATGCATCTTTGTGTTTCTATTGATCTCACACTAACTGACCTGACTGATTTGGCTGGTAGGCTAGTGCTTACATTTCACTGCCTCGCCAATTCACACATGACAATCACTGAGTGACAATTGACTGCTATTCACCACTTGGACCATTCTACTTGACAATCACTAACTGATTGGCTTATGGATCATCACTCATATTTTGCCACTTGGACATTTCACATGCTTGACAATCACTGACTTGTCCATGCTCAACTGGTCACTGTTCTCTGCTTGGCCCATCCCTACTTAACAATCACTTGACAATTGTGTCATATCCATGACACCCAAGATACAGTCGCAGGCGAGCGGACTTGTATCTCCATGTCTCTATCCTTTTGTACTCATCATCATTACATTCCTACACTAGTCCTCTTAGATTAGTACTCCCTTGATCCTGCAGTATTTTACTCTGGCCCTAGCCTGTGGAGTGTGCCTTCCGCTCTCTATATGATACCCCGACTCAATATATAAACCCTACTACTTTGTCGTAGTAGATCAGTTCGAATATCGACTTGATTAACTCCTTTAAACTCTCATCCCCTCCCTGCTTAGGTTCTAACATTTGTTGGAACTTATACTTTGACCTCTCGTCTCATCTCTGAAATCTGGGATCAGACGTGGACAAGGGTGCACCACATACAGTGAAGCCAACATCCCATACATACACTCCTAACTCCGGAGGTCCAGAGTTTTCCTACATCGGAGTTGCATGACTCTAACAGTATATTCGAACTCATACTTGTTCAACTTCTTTCCTTATGGGTACTCATACTCGTACACATTCACAGACCTGTGCCCTAGGCACAAACTTTAACCCCACGTCACATTTAACTTCATTGCATTCTTTTGGCAGTGTCAGAGCAGGTCCGGAGGAGGTCCAGGTCTTCCACAGCTTCTCCACTAGACGGACCTCTGTTACCCCGGGCTCTGCTTCAGTTTCTGGGCCACGTCCTCTACCACACTCCCCCCCCCTCGGAGGTGCAGATCGTTGAACTTTTCAATAATGAGGCAAATCGGCCTAGTATACACATCTCCAGGGAATGCACCCCCCATACCTAGTGTTGCCACAGTTTGGGTTTTCTGATGGTCTGAGACCCAAACTGGTAGTGGTTCTCACTGCCACCAACCAAACTGGACCAAATAACAAACTCTGATTACTCAAACTGGGTGAGACTGTAGTTTGAGTTCGAATTCGATCCTGAACTGGAACCACTCAGTGGCCCAGAGTTAGGTTCACTCTTGTACAGTGTCTTCTGCCTCCCTTTCAATGTCTCACTGAACCATCACAGTCAACTTTCAACTTTTCGGTACTGTATTGCAATGGCCTGATTATGTAATGAGCTAGTCTGGCGCTGTCACTCACTTTCAACACCCTGGGACATTCGACACAAGCCCCAATCCTTGACGATGACAGCAACATATGAAGGAGTCTGAGAACAATGAGTTCTTTACCAGTCTTTCAGAGTCCTCTTCGCCACATCCTGTTGAAGTTGGGCCCATGACTACCACTATACAGGGTATATGCACATGGACTTCAATTTTGAGGCTGAAATGCCACCTCGTCCTCCTCACTCACACTGAGCCTGTCTGGTCATCAAGCCTGCCTTGTTTTCACCCTCTCGCCCCACATGCCCACTGGTGACAACGACACCAACAATTTCCCATCGCGCACGGTGTAGAGCTTTGTGCAGCTCTAGGTGTGCGGACACCATCTTTCCCTCCGTTCACAGGTCCGTTAGCATCATCGCCGCATCCCATTGCCCACCCGCATGTATCTGTGTCGTATCCAGTGCGTATTCACTCTATTTAAATTATTCTGTCTTTCATGTCCGGTCTTACCAGATTTATTCCACTCCCTTCGCTGTCACTGATTGTCTACAGTAATTTTATCCTTTCTTTTTAATTATTATTTCGATAATTACATAGTTAGGGTTTGCCCTGTACTATAAAACCCTGTTATGTAGAATTACAAAAATATCTCTCTTTCACTCAGATTTTGAGGTCACCGCAGTCAGCAACAGTCCGTCCAGCTACAGTGGACATCACCTCTATATCAAGTTTTCCTCCATTTCTTTGTGTTTCCGCCCTCCGCTGCATTTCCGCAACCTCAGTCATCACTGTTCAGATTTCCGGACTCAACAAACCTTCTACACGCTGTTGGTCTGTCGTCGTAAACCCTTCGTACTGACAAAAATCTAGACTACCTTCCCTGGGACGAGTCCATCTCGCACCCTAAAACCTACCCAACTAACTATTTACTTTACAATGGATCACCTGCCCTCCTCAGTCCCATCATCAAGAGACCGTCACTGTTTCAACAACAGATCCTGCCTGTCAAGCTCTTCCCTCTGGCTCCTTTCAAACCAATTATATATCCATTGCATCACAATCATTCTCCCCATCCATGCTGGCCAACCTTTCCAGCCCAATTTTCTTTGTCACTGCAGGTAGTTAGGGATCTCCTGGGTCAGGACACGCTCTACAGTCTCAGCAGGTCAGCCATCACTTATTGTCCTACTCCATTATCCCATTGCTCACTCACTTCCTCAGTCTCCACAAAGTACAAAGAGTCTGTACAGGATGGCCACCATCTAGAAAATATTTCCTGGTGATTGTGGTACTGTGAGCTCATCCACACCTAGCTCTCCAGCCCACGATCCACTTCAGATTCAACCCCACCACACCCGAAATCCTGTTCCTACTACTTCCTCGTACCTGCTAATGAAAAGGTCTCACCCCATCTCCATGGTACACCCATGTTCTCTTAACAATGCCTAGTCTGGCCATCACTCATTTTCTTCCGCTTTCCTTTCTAGTAGTCCTTTCATCTGGACTGCCCTCCCCTTCTGATCTATCATCACCATCAACGTTGCCACCCCCAACTGTTAAAATACAATCAACTCCGGAGTGATCTCGGAACTCTGGACACTTTTTCTTTATCCCGCAATTTTCTCCACGTCCGGCGTTGTCTCACCAACTCCGGAACATGTTCTTTTCTTTGCCGCTCGGTAATACTTTGCCGTCGCGTCCTGGTATTGAGGTACGAGTGTGCCTTCACCACTTACTATATAACCTCTTCACTTCTTCCTAACACCTCAGTCGTTCTTGCCCACTTGGCAGCGTCTGAGGTGAGTTATCTTATTGTAACACATTAACTCCGAGACTCATGTACTGTAGCTCCGGTTAACTCCGGTCTTTATTAGGTAAATACAAAGTCGTTCTCGCCCACTTGGCAGCGTCTGAGCTCCGGTTAACTCCGGTCTTTATTAGCCCGGACTTCTCGGACATTAATACTATTCATCACACTTAAGTCTTATCCATATTACTTTATGGATAGTTAAGTATCTTTCAATACTTTCGATACTCCCCGTTATTCGAAACAATTGAAGCTGGAAAAGAAAAAATACAATTTAACATGAATACAAATTAAATAATTTCTAATCTTAAGTAGTGAGCGAGGATCCCTCACTCAAGCCCACTACTTAGGATCATTGAACACCTTCTCATGGGACCAGTTCCTGTCAGGAACATCCCACGAGCCCTCCACCTTTGTGAGGTTGGAGGGGGGTTCTTCCTCCACCTCCCACCCGCTATAGTCCATAGGTGATGCCCAGCTATTTATGGTGGCAGTCTCATTAACGACCTTTGATTAGTAAGTAGTCATGGATCTAATAATCCATGACTTACCTTGTCGACCCCATTGTTGTGCACAGGGTGGTGGTACATCCAATGAAGGACGAGGGTGGCAATTATGAGAGTGATGATGGAAGGGGTGATGAGGAGGATGGCGATGGTGGTGGTGTTCATGGTGGTGGTGTTGATGATGGTGTTGAAAATGGTGAAGGAGAGAGGATGAGGAATGAATAGCAGTATGACTCCAGTTCGTATACTTTCTTTGTGAGAATATAGTTACAATAAGTTTATTATCGTGGAGTTAATTAGATCATGTTATTTGATATGGTTTCAGGGCAATCATGTTTCAAAGCTTGCTGAAACGGTCTCAAGTAAGGTTCTTCATAAAGATGTCCGCTTTCTGTTCTCTGGTCACAATATAGAACAATTGAACAAGACCTTCTTGAACACATTTCCTAATGAAATGATATGAGATAGCAATGTGTTTGGTCCATCCTTCTTAAGCAGGGTTAGATGCTAGACAGATAGCTCCTTGATTATCCACATACTATAGATGGATAAGTGGTATCTCATGTCAAAGTTCTTGAAACAATGATCGGATCCAACTGAGTTGCTTGGCAACCTCGGTCATTCCCACATATTCTGCCTCAGTTGATGATACTGTGTATCCAAATCTCCACCCCAATCTGTATCACTATATGCCAAGAAACCTGATCCGGTATTTCTGTAATAGGTGAGACATAAGTCTCTGGTGGTTGCCAGTAGTATTTGAAAGTCCAGTTGCAAATTGGTACCACAACTGGCAACTGGACTGGACCGGACTGGTTTAGTGAGGTTCAACAACTGGACTGCAGTTGCAGTTGCCTTAAGTTAACAAAAAGTGAAAGACTGGTTAGGACTGGTTGCAACCAGTGTACAGCCATACTACCTAATTAGGACTACTTCCCCTAATTTTTCTGTGATTTTAGGTATTTTCTTCGAATTTATTGGACCATATTTGACTTTGATACATGTTTTATACCTTCTGACATGACATGTAACTTTAAAAAAATCATATCTCCTGTTCCTGTGGTCCTAATCACTAGCCCAGGAGGTCAATTTAAAGCTATGTGTCCATCGAATATTTCATATCTATAGTAGGAAGCATGATTCCCAAGTGATAGGGATTGGGAGACCAGTCTTTCAAAAGACTGGTTGCAACTGGTTCTGAAACTGTTTAGGACTGTTTAGGACCAGTTTTGTTCGGTCTCAGTCTGGTCCTAGCTATATATGGAAGGTAATTAGACCAGTTTCGGTCCAATTGCCCCTAAAATGGCAAAAAAACCGGACTGAACTGGACTTTTAAACACTAGTTGCCAGGTAGCGGACTATGTAAAGTGCGTGGTTAAGGTGTTCTTCAGTCAGGTTGGCTGAGAACTGTGACATCTTGATAACAGAGTAGGTGAGATCCGGTCACGTTCCAAACATGATGTAAAGCAATGATCTGATGACCGATTGATAACAACTTCAGAGTGAAGCGGAAGTTTTCTTCGTGGAAGATTCCGGGTTGTATCTGGATGGTAGCAGAACATAAGTGGGTTGACAATTAGTCATATCAAATTGCTCGACCACCTTATCAGCATATGTTATCTGATCAAGGATCAGAGTCCATCTGGGACGATCTCTGATGATCCGCATTCTGAGATACTATTTACCTTCTCCAAGATCTCTTGATTCCCATTTTGTCATGAATTGCTTTTTCTTTTGTAGGAGTAGGGCTTTGTTGTTTCCTAGAAATAGTACATCATCAACATAGATAAGCATGACAACAATGTTTCCTTTATCAAAGAAAACATATACTCCTGCATCAGAATGAATTCATTTAAAACCCATGTCAACAACTGATTTATGCAAGGCTTTGTTCCATTGAAGGACAGCTTGCTTTAGTCCATAGAGTGATTTCTTCAGACGACAAACCTGTATCTCTTTGCCTTTTCGTACAAAACCTTCGGGCTGTGTTAGGTAGATCTCTTTGTCTAGATCTCCAAATAGGAAGGCAGTCTTTACATCTAGTCCCTCAATTTCCCAATCTTCAAGGAATGCTAGTGCAAGTAACAGACGAACTGTTTCAAATCTAGCCATTGGTGAGAAGGTTTCCTCAAAGTCTATTCCAAAGACTTGAGTAAATTCCTTGGTGACAAATTAAGCCTTGATTTGTCCATCGCTTTTCTTGACAAATACCCATCTCCCTGTTATGGGTTTTCAATTTGAGAGAAGATCTGTGAGGTCCCATACCTCTCTCTCTTTCATGGATTTCATTTCTTCCACACAAGCATCTAGCCATTGCTGTTGTTGGTTCTTGGGTAGCTTGAATATATCTCTGTATTGTCTCAGTACATCAAATACCGGAGCTCCTATTAACAGTAATGCTTTCATAAAGTGAGCACTCATTTCCTTGATACTTTGATCAGCAACCATTGAGAAAGGATTATCTTCCTCCTCTTGAATAGTTCTCTCAATCTCCACTGGATGTCTAGGTCCATAGATATTTAACAGATCAAAATTTGGTTTGGGAATCCGTTCTGATCTCCTTAATTCAGGAGGTGGAGGAGGTAAAGGAGGAGGTCTCAGTGGTGCAAATGCTGGGAAATGTGTCAATTTAGGTCTAGATGGTGTACTTTGTGGTGAATCCTGAGGTGAATTTATTGGTGGTGTTCTAAGAGGTTCTTCAGGTTGTTGCTCCTGATTAGGTCCTTGATTTGGTAGCAGATCTTGATCAAAAGTTATATCAATTGGAGGTCCTCCTTGAGTGTCCTCTGGAGGTTCATCAACTTGATCCTCTTGATCTGAAGTCTCCAAGTCATTGTCTTCATCTGGGATTAGTACTTGGCCTGGTTCATCATCTCCATCAGAACATTTCAGGAAAGAGAACTTATTAAAGGTTGCACTGCTAGCAATTACCATTTTCCTGCTTTGTGCATCATATAATTTATAGCCTTTGACACCAGGTGGATAACCAATGAAGATCATTTCCTTAGCTTTAGGTGAGAGTTTATCTTGGTGATCTTCCTTGTGAATGAACACATAAGCTCTGCATTCAAAAACTTTAAAGTTTGATACAGCTGGTTTGGTAATATCAGGATCCCATAAGGATATAGGGGTTTCCCATTTGATTCTCTGCATGGGTTGACAATTATAGATGTGTAGTGTGGTTTCAATCACGTCTTGCCAAAAGAACTTTGGAAGACATGCATAATGCATCATTGCATTGACTTTGTCTAGCAATGTACAATTAAATCGTTCAGCTCGACCATTTTGCTGTGGTTCTCTGGCAACAACCATTTGGTGTTGAATGCCTCTTGAAGTGAGGAACGATTGGAAATCATTTCCCAAGTATTCCCCCCCTCAGTCCAAATGCAGAGAGACTAAAGTCTGTCTAGTAGATCGCTCAGCCATAGCCAGATAGAGTTTAAAAGCAGCAAAAGCATTGGATTTCCGTTTAAGAAAAGCAACACATACATAAGAACTGTAATCATCAAGGAAAGTAATGACCCATTTGTTGTGATTGTGGGAAAGAATAGGCATCTCCAGAAGATCAGTGTGTACCATAGACAAAACAGAGGTAGCACGACTAAAAGATTCTGGATGAGCAGCTTGAGTAAGCTTGCCAAGTGCACATCCTTTGCAGAATTTCTCGAAAGTAGGTGGTACAGAAGTGAGAGGAAAGCCAGTACAGGTCTTGTGAGCATTGCGCAAGACATTGTGTGATGCATGTCCGAAGTGGTAGTGCCAGAGTCGGATAGAGTCAATTTCCTGTAAGGACATGGTGGTACTTGCAATTGGTATAATCTGTGATGACTGAAATCAATGCAGTCCTCCATTAGGCAACAAAGCAGATGCCTGTATCACAATCTGGTCATGTTTGTTCCAAATAATAGTAGCTTTTTGATTAATCTCAGCAGTATAGCCCATTTTGGTTAATGCTGGTAGTGATAAAAGTCTGTGTGGAGACTCCGGTGAATACCACACATTTCGCAATATGATAGCATCTTGGTTAGTTGGTTTCATTATGATATGACCTGGTCCAGTCATTTTCATAGTTGTTCCATTAGCAATTCCACAATTTCTCTTCCCATGGCTTAGAGAAATAAAGTCTTCAAGATGTGGGGTGATGTGGTTAGTTGCACCACTGTCTACCAGCCATGAATCTTGAGTATAATTTTGTAGATTGGTCTCTGTCTTGGTCATATAGACCAAGTACAGGCAAAATGAATCAGTATATTCTTCATCAACATATCTGGTAGGTCCATCATGTCCATCCCATCTAACTAAAGTGTCAGATGGTAGACCATGTTTCCATATTCCTACATGAGTCCTTCTTGTATTTCCAAAATAGTTACTTCCTTCTTTCTGTTTGCCTTTGTTCTGATGTTTGTCAGGTCTTGGATATAATATATCTGGCATGGTCCAGGTAGAGAAACCAGCCATAGATGTATCTGGCTCAATGAGATTTTGGCTGGATAGGCAACTGAAAGGATAGTAAATCAACAGATCATCCTCTGAGAAAGGGAGAAGTGGGAGATAACACTTGCATGCCATATTGAGTGGGATCATGTTCCCAAACCATTCCTTGATCAGATGGACCATATCCATCATCTTGAGGTTCCCAGAGATTAAGTTCGGGTTCCTCAGTTTCATCATCCCTAGGAAATTCCTAGTTGAGGGATGTTGTGATTTTGGCAATGGTTTCATGTGGTTGATCTGCATTGATGAAGGAAGATTCATGGAGGTTTGTGTACTCCATTTCGGTCTCAATGATAGCTTTATTAGCTTCAATCGGTTCATCTTTCTCTGTAATAGTTGCCATGTATGCCAATTCGACATCTGCTAAATGCGCACCTGCTCTACCCTTGCCTTTCTTCTTATCTTTGAGGTTGTGGTGAAGTTCATAGGCTCTAACCTTCTGTCGCTTAGTGAAAGGTTGTCTCCTCTGGCCTTGTTGTGGAGGTCCAGAAGGTCTAGATGGAGGCTTTTGAGTGTTTGACCAACATCAGTCAGTAGTGTGATTAGTACAATCACACTTAGAACACTTTACTTTCTATGGTGCATTCCGGATGACATTAGTTCAGTGTGCCTCTGCTTGAGCAGGTCCTCTGATCTGATTAGCTAAATGAGCAGAAGATCGATGGGTAGCTCTCCTCAGGGAGTTCTCCTGAAGGATACTTCTACCAATAAGCGAAGGAACAAAGTCCTCAGTCTTGGTAGAGTGTACAATGGTGGACACTATAGTACTATAAGAGCTTGGTAACGCATTGAGCATGATCATAGCAGAAACAGATGGATTGAGGCTTAGACCAGTCTCGGCGGCTTGATTAAGGATTCCTTGGAATTCTCCGATCTGCAAAGAGATATTGCCAGATGGGTTGAAACGAAAATGAAGTACTTCTTGGAATACTCCAAAGATAGCAGCAATGCCTTGTGGACAGTGGATGTTGGTGAGATAGTCCCAGAGCACCTTGGCCATGGATTTTCTCTTAGTAACAACATTACTGGTATTCTTCACAAGCTCATGTTCAGTAGGAACAAGATGTTGCATGGAAGAAGGAAGCCATCCAGCTATCATAGCATTGGTTTGATAGTCAGCTGTGATCTATTTGGCTTTAGTATCGTTATCAACACAGCCTGACCAGAGGCTATCTCCAGTGACAATTTGCCAGTGAACACCACCACCCATAAGATTAAGGCAGTTTCTGAGTTGGGAGGCACAAACGAAGTAGTTAGAAGGACCTTCAAGGACCTTCATCCAGGAAGTGAATTCTGAACTGATCTTGACAGAAGCCATAGTTTAGAAGTAGGGATAGAAAGGAGCAACTGCAAAGCCAAAGCATATGTTAGCACTTAGCCCATGAAGATCAAAGACAAATAAGGGAATAATAAAGGGAACATATCATGTTTCTTCATCTTCGTCGTTATCGAAGAGATATCCAAGATCTGTTTCTTCAGATTTGACTGATACAGATTTCTCCTCAGGTATTTCTTCTTCCAATTGGATCTCCTTTCTCTTTCCTTTGTCCTTTGGTCCTTTCTTCCTATATCTGGTTCAGAACTTCTTCTTGATTCTCCTCTTTAGTCGTCGCATAGATCTGTTATACAATTGCTTTCGTATTCCTTGGATATAAGATGATTCTGGATAGATAATAGACCACAATATCTCGTTTTCCAGATAGAATGTAGAATCTGGCCAACAGTGAGAGGATATAATCTGCTCATGGAAAGATAGTCCAATTGAGAAAGCATAATGATAGTTATACATATAGTTCTCATTGGAAGGTCCAATCAATTCATAAAGAATAGGTTCTGTGCAGGTATAATAGAAATGAGGGGCATCGGATAGATTTGAAAGAAACAAGTCAAGAAATGTACCATCAATAAAGAATTGTCTAGTCAGGATATGGCTGATACCTTTTTGTAGTAGATCTTCTACATAGGGAATGCCAAAGGGCACTGGTAGGGGCCATACTCTCGTCGTTGGAGCCAGGAACTCCTCCAAGTGGTCTAGGAGTACCTGGCATATCTCCAGATGATTTGGGTTCGTTGATTCTGCTACTCCCTTCTCCAACCTGATCCAAGTGTTCTCTAGTAGAAATCACAAGATGGAGGTCTTGGATGTGACCAATAGCCAATCTATCAAGTTAGCGCTCATTGGCAAGTGAGCTAGTTAGCTGTTCTATTTGACGACTGAAGTGAATATCGTGCACTAACTTGTTCCGTCGCTCCTGGATTACTTGTTCTTGTAACTCCTGTAGAGTATGGACAGTCTGGGAATGGAGTAGTTGGTAGTGGTTGGTGAGATTTGCTTGAGTTTCAAATCGTTTGATTGCTTGAAGGTGTTTCTTGAATTCCTGGTCTAGTTTGAAAGTGGCATTAGCGACATGCGGTGCCATTTTTGAATACCAAGGCAATTTAGCCTGAAATCTTTGTTGCATGAACCTGTCAAAAGAGGTATTCCATTGATGTCTCGTAGGAATGTTCACTCTTCTATCTCTCTTTACCCATTGTTCAATTGTATCTCCTTCGATCATTCCTCCAAAGTCTGAGTTATCGTCAATCCATTGGTTAACTGGAAACACCCAGTCAGAGTCTTCGATTCATGGTGCCAAAGAAGTGGTAATATGGTTCTCGGAATTGTGCCAAACACATGCTTGTATTCCAGTAAGTGGCATCTGGATTTGAGTGTTTTCCTGATAGGTCCGAATTTCTGTATAGTCGTCATTGATTAGGTTAAAGATCTCATATCCTTTGTCATGGATTAGACAGTGTGGAGTGTCGAAATAAGTGGGAACAAGGGTAGGAAAGCCTTGATCCTCAAGCCATTCTTGTAATCGTTCGTCTTGGTACAAAGGACCAGTAAGAAAGGGGCTTCGATCTTTTCTGATTTCTTTGAGATCTATCCCTAGTATCTCCATATTAATTTTGATCATTCTTGCGTGACAATTGCTGAGATTCAGCATGTCTTCTTCTTCTATGACGTCTGTTCCGAAGAGTGGTACTTCTGGATGGATCTGGTACCTGGACACCTGCTTGACTATGGGAACATGAATTCCCTTGATAGCTAGCTTGATGTCTGGATGCGGAATGTGATCAATGGTTTGTTCCATCTGTTGCTGATGATCGTGAGGAGGTATCTTTGCTAAAAATGGAATGTGCCGACCAATTAGATCATCCATCATGAGAGTTGGATACTCTATCGGATGAAGAGCGAACGGAGGTGGCTTAGTGTCTAGTTCTAGCAGAGGAGGAGATGGGGCGTGGCTGATCAATGATTCGGACTGTTGGATTTCTGGGTCTGGGAGGAGGAACTGAGTGCTAGCCTGAATGGATTCTAGGATCCACTGTTCTTCTGTTTCCTTTGGATTCTCCCCATAGATCAACATTATCCCATGAAGGTTGTGTTGCATCATGGTTGTTTCTATCTCTGTCAGTATTATTGAATTGTGGTTAACGCCTGAGAGGGGGACAATCCCCTGCATAGCCTGAAGGATGGGTCCTCCAGTTTGTGGTGGTGATGGGCAATCCATAGATTGGGGGTTGCATTTGATTGTAGAGAGTTGGAACTCCCTGTGCATAGAAATGGGAGAATCCTGGAGATATACGCTCCAGTACATGCTGGTGTTAAGGGATGGAAACAAAGGGAGAGTAGGAGTACTCAGAGATGATTGAGGTGAGGAGGTTGGCAAGGGTTCGTTCAACATCAGGATTAAGCTGTTCTGAGGTAACCGGATTGGTATTGAGTCCTAAAGCTTCGTTGATAATATGGAATCTCTCCCTTAATTCAGGAGGAGAGTTGGACTCTGAGCTTGACTGATGAGGATGAGGAGGAGTAGGAGGATGAGGAATGGGAAGATGAGTAGGTACAGTGTGATAGAAATTGTCTGATATCTCTTCTGTTTGCGGAAGGGTGGTCTTAACAGCTGTGGTAGACTGTTGGTTGCTCGATTAGGAGGATGGACTAGGAGGAGGAGTTGGAATAAACATCTGTGTCTCAGCTGGTGGCTGGTTCTCACCTGCTTGGTCACCGATCTCAGTATTGAAGGTGGCAACTGCAGATGGAATTGTAGATGGAGGAGGAATTGGAAGAGGAGCAGGAGAGGAAGATTCGGCAATGCCAAATGTTCCTGGCTTAAGAAGTCTTTGAATGAGATCAGAGTCTATGTCTCCTTCTTGGAAGTATCCAAAGGAGAGTTGATGAAGATCAGGAGAAGGATGTTGAATGGAGGAAGTGAAGGGAGGATCCGGAATGGAAGAACCTGGAGGGACCTGGACACAACGTGGGAGTGGGCAGTTTCATGGAGTGCTTACAAAGAAGATGTCCTTGATTGAGATGGGTTGTTCCAGGTTGTCTGTTAGACAAACCTCTAGAAACCTCTGATCAGTATTGGTTTCTTCAAGGTCATGTTTTTGGGCAATGAAGGAAAGGACAAAATCTGTGATATAAACTCCATTAAAGAGTTCTCCCTGAGGGGTATTCTCATTGGTCCACATGATGTTATTGTCAGCATGAGCAACGGTAGGCATGGTGATGTACCATGTGAGCAGCTCCAACAAAGTATATCCACCAAGATGCTTTTGAATACGATCACAGAGCTCTCCAAGCTTTGCCATCGCCTCTGATTGTGTGAGCACATGTGAAGACATTGAATGACGGTAATCTAGCTCTGATTGATGATTGGGGCTCATAACCTTTCGAAAGAGTGGGGCTATCACACTTTCAAATATTGCACAGAGGGCAATGATGGGAGCAATGTACAGAGGGACACTCACTGTACTAGCAAAGTCTTGGATTGTAGAGATTTGAAGTGGATGATCACTATCTTTATCCGTTTAAAGTGGATAAGTGGTTGAAAGGGGAAAAGAACTTGTTATCATATATTAAGGTACATGCCATTATATATACATAAGATTAAATAGGAGTTTGAATCTGATATGACTCAATCTTGATAAGGGATGAGTCACATCAAGTCATGATTGTTGAAGGACACTTTATCTATGATGTCATTTAATGAGTCATAGGTCTGGACTCCTGACATCATAGTTATGTAATCATAGTCTAGACATTAAATCTAGACTTGATTACTTAAGTCTTAACTTCCTTACTGACATTTATCAGTCAATAAGGTTAGTTAGTAGAGTATCAGCGTGACTGACTACTATTCATCATGCTTAAGTCTTATCCATATTACTTTATGGATAGTTGAGTATCCTTCAATTCCTTCAATAACTTATACGAGGTATGCACTCTCGTCTGCAGGAGTACACTTGGAAGAAAAAGGGACTGCAGAAGTGGCACAACACTTGGTCTTGTCCATAGCAGAAGCACTCTCTGTGGTTTGAGTAGTTGGCTGAACTGTTTGAGCCTTCTGTCGTTTTGGCGCATGTTATGTTATGAATTGGAGTGATTAGAAGGAAGGAACACTGTGTGTGTGTGCTCACTGGTTGTGAGTGTTGTAGGCTTCTTCTGCTGTGCACTTTTCTGTTCAAGATCATTCTTGCCTGAACCTGTTGAAGACACTGTTGGAGCATGGTCACGTTTGCGTGGTTTCTGAAGAGTATGTGCTTGTTGTGGGAAGAGAACTATTTGCATCACGATGAGAGGAGGAGGAGACGGGGGCATGGGCATGGTCGCTGGAGAACTGTGTTGAACAGTGTCTTTCAGAGTTGCGAAGGTTTCTATCGGATCTCTACCATCGTATTGCATTTGCGTGTCATCGATGTCGTTGACTTCATCCACCTCTTTGAGCTGATCAAGTGTGGTTGGAACGGTAGGGATACATGTGACAGAGGTGCTACGTTGATCGGCTATAAACAATAAAACTGGTTAGTACACAAAACAATGTATGTAGTGTGCATTTGGACGTAGTGTCTAAATGCACAATATGAAGGTCATACATATTGCACATTTGGGAGGGGTTACCAAATGCACAATATGTTCTGTAACATATAGTGTGCTTACCTGGTACAGTACACTTGAGGGTGAGCTGATTGCAAGGAGGAGGACTTTTGAAAACCAATCTTCCACTCTCTGTGATGGGAATTTCATCTCCCCATTGAGCCAATTCATCACTGTCAACTATGTAGAACCGAGACTGATGAATTATATGATTATACTGTAACATACAAAGAGAATGAGATCAATAATGGATGACTCACCCATTGACCATCCTTTCCCTCCTCGGCATCTTCATCCTCTGTATCTGATGGACTAGGTCCCTCCTCCGACAATCCTTCACTGTCCTCATCACTGTCCCCATTCTTGTCGATGTCCATATCCTTGTTCTTAGTACTCTCTGCATTCACGATTGCCTTAACAATGGGCTTGACGAACTTGAACTTCAATATGGTCGTGCTCTTCTCGGCCCTGTCCTGGTAAGCCTTCAGCCAGTCGATATACATGTTTGACAGATCTTCCAGGTGTTTCACTGATTGTGACTAGTGTTTAAAGGTTCGGTTCAGTTCGGTTATTTGGTGTTTTGAGACAGAACCTGACCATGACTGGTCATGAAAAGTTAAAAATACAGCATGACCTGACCGTAACCACAAATGACTGGTCCGTAGTGGTTATACAGCGGTTTTGGACCAGTTTTGACCGGTTCTACATGTAGTATAGACTCTGAGCTTTCAAACGACCCCCTGGTCATGAAATTCCATTCACAGAATCAAAAGATATGATATGGCTGATTTTGCATTACATGTCATTTAGTAGCAATACCATGTATATTTCATCATATGATTCCATTCATAGGATTATATATTATAATGTATTCTGAGTTGAATATTATTCTAGGATGGAAATTAAATCAAATGATAGTGTATGAGTTATGCTTATGTTATGTCAGGTACGTAATAGTGCTCTATATTTACCTTGGAATCACATCATTTGACCAATAAATACCAAAGTTATAAGTATTTTGCATGATATGTTTGTAATTACTGTAAAAAATTCAAATATGGCCCAAAAATGGTTAGAAAAATGCCAAAAAATTCAACAGATAGGGGGAGGCTGTTAGGACCAGTTCTGGACCAGTTCTGACCAGTTATTTGTGGTCATTCAATTTTTATAAATCCAAATAACCTGACTAGTCATGACTGATTATCAGTCATTTCTAGTCATGGTCAGGTCAGGGTCAGGTTATTTTGCAGTCATGCGACCTGACCTTCAATCACTAGGCCCTCCTGCTTTTCAACATGTGCAAAACAGCATCTCGCTTGCACACCACCTTGGGTTTACCCCCACCATTCAGACTGTCCACAACTTGGATAAAGTTGCCAATAGGCACTATGACTGGTTGGAGGGTCCTGCCTCCTCTTCTCGCACTCTTGCCGATCGCATTGACGATCTTAGTGAAGTTGCTCTCACTGTTACAACACAGATCAGTGAAGATGTGGATATGGAAGAGACAGTCAGCCTTGGCAACAATGACAACAATGATTGGTTCCATCATTACTTTGATGATGGAACTCACACGTACGATGACACTGTGCAACCTTGGTGTGTACCACCTTCCTTTGTCCATCTCTCTCAGGTACTGACACACGGTTTTCATCGCCTCAGAATGATCATGTATATTCGTTTGCATCTCAACCTGTAGTAGATACAATGGAAAATTCTACTACCAATCTGTTTTTGATGTGTGATAACTGTCAGACACACTCTGGAAAAGGAAAAAGAAAGGAAAAGGAACACAGCCATGCCGTTCCATCGGACATGTGGCTACTCAATTCTGGTGCTTCATCGCACTTCACTTACGAGAAATCTGACTTCATGGAATACTCAGACTTTAATGTCCAAAATATATGGAAACTGCCAATGGACGCACACCTATTATTGGTGTAGGAACCATTATCAGTGATTATCATGGAAAACCTGTGTGGTTATCGCTGGTTATCTATATGCCCACCTGTACGGTGAAGCTGATTTCAATGGGTACCTTATTGTGTGATACCTGTCTAACGCTCCAGACTACTCCTGGGCGTATCACCTTTTTTGACAAATGCTCGAAATCCGCAGTTCTCCAATTCCATTCTCATGGAGACACGATGTACTGGATCTGTGCCTCTGCTATCAAACCACAAGCCAACCTTTGGTCTATGGCCTCTGTGGATTATGAGTTAATGCATCAATGCTTTGGTCACCCCTCATGTGACATCTTTAAAGCTGCAAAGAAGCATGTCAAAGACTTCCTGGACTTTGACATCCTGTTGAAAGCACCTCTTTGCCCTGGCTGTGAACTTGGAAAACAACCCAATTGATCCTTTCCTCACAGTGAAAAGCAGGCAACCGCTCCCTTTGAGTTGATTCACTCAGATCTAAAATCCTTTGAGATTGAGTCATACCATAAATAAAAGTATGCTGTCATCTTCTATGATGACTACACCTCCATGGGTTGGGTAATCTGCATCCAGTCAAAAGACCAAACTTTGACAGTCACTAAGCAATTTATTGTATACATCCATACTCAGTACAACACCATCGTAAAACACTGGCGATCTGATGCCGGAGGCGAATACACCTCCCGAGCCTTTACTGAATACATGTGTGATAATGGGATCAATATCCAGCAGTCCGCCTCTTATGCACACCAGCAGAATGGACATGTGGAACACTTCATCCGTACCCTAATGGATAAAGCACAAGCAATGTGGTTACACACTTGCTTGCCTGGATCTTACTGGGAATTTGCTATGATACATGCTGCCCATATATACAATCGCACCCCTCTTGCACGTGCCAACTGGAAGACTCCCTGGGAACTACTTAAAGGGGAGAAACCTTCCATTTCTCATCTCTGTGTCTTTGGATGTGGAGCTTACATCCACATACCGACTGAGACTCGTGGCGGTAAACTGCAACCAAAATCACAGCTGATGGTCTACCTTGGCGTATCTGCTGGTAGTGAATCAAATTTTCTCTTTATGAAACCTAGTGGAGCGCTACACAATTTGGCACATGCGATCTTTGATGAACACTTATTCCTGAAGTATCTGAAGAACCAACCACACAGGCCCGTGCCTCACCCACCAGCACCTCATTCTCATTCTGAGTCTTCGGATTTGGATTCATCTACTATGGATTACAGTTCTGATGCAGATGATTTCACTCCCGATCCACCCTTTCATCGACCCATGACTCCTCCTGTGTGGCCTGAAACTCCTCCACCGGTGAATCCGGCACCTCCTGTCACACCTCCCTCATGGCCTCCACCTCTTGGGCCTCCGGCCCTTCCTCCTAAGAGACCAATCTGTGAAAGATGTCCTCCTGCCAGACCTGGCAACATCTACAGTGAACGTCGCGATCCCCTTCAACAACTGAAGGATGCTGAATGTGATGCCCGTTGGGAGCAACTTGTACAAGGTGAACCCGCGGTTCCACCATCATCAAATATTCCTGGTGGTCACCCTCCATTCCCGACTCCTTCTGAAGATGATGTCGAATGCCTCACACAGGAAGGGGGAGATGCTTCAGTGGTTTCTTTCCTTTGCAACTGTGCTATTCCACCTGATGAACCTTCATCCTCACATGTAAACTATTGTGAATGGACATACTGAGACATCCAAAAGCTCCCTGCCAATGAGCAAAAGCTATGGTGTAAAGCCTGCCAGGATGAACTCCAAATATTAAAAGACAGAAAAGTCTATGAAATTGTAGATCAACCGCCTGGCTGGAAGATCATTAAAAACCAATGGGTCTTCAATGTTAAACCCGATGGCCATAAAAAAGCCCAACTAGTTGCCAAAGGCTTCTCTCAAGTCGAGGGCATCGATTTCGACCAAATCTTCTCTCCTGTAGTACATTTTGAAATGGTGTGGTGCATGCTCGCCCTTTTGGCATTGGAAGACTGGTATATTACCGGACTCAATGTACGATCTGCCTATCTATACGGCAAGTTGGAAGAAGAAATCTGTATGGATTTCCCTGAAGGGTTCATGCCACCCGAATTAAAAGGCAAAGTCCTATGCCTCTTATGTGTCATATATGGCCTAAAACAAGCCAGAGTTGCTTGGTGGCGCACACTAGATAAGTCTATGCAAGAGCTAGGCTTTACCCACTGCAAGACAGACACTGGTATCTTCATCTATCACAAAGGCAATAAATGTGTGCTTGCGATAATCTATGTAGATGATGCCCTATTCTGTGGACCCAACAAAACCTTTATAGATAAGGTTAAGGCCGCATTCATGAAGAAATGGAAATGTTGTGATCTTGGAGAACTTCATGAATTTCTCCAAATGAACATTGTACAAGAAAGTCGCATAATCAAGATCGATCAAAAATCCTATCTTGACAAGAATGGTATTCAAGTCATGTGCAGCTTGGGACGCAGGTGCAGATGTGGCACTAAAATCTCACAGTCCTCATGTGTGCAACGTGGCATGGTTCAATCTCTGATTCAATTCAACTTATGGCTCCCATACGTCGTCCTAGACGCTCTCCTTGGCTTCAAGCTCTCTCTGCCAACTGCCCAATGGCCACTCCGGAGTCTCATCCTGGTCATGGAAAAGCAAAATCGAGCAAAACCACTCCCCCTGGTTCTCCCCGCCAAGCCATTAAGGCAAAGGGTAAGGCAAAAGCTGTGCCTGCCGCTACTAGCACTACCCGCACTCAAAACCAACTGGAAAACTTGGGGGACCAGCAGATGTTTGAGGCATCCTCCAGTGATGCTGTCAAGTGGGATTCTTACCCCCATCTGACTCAAGTGTTACTCAACTGGCTTGAGAAGAATCATGATGAACATGCGATTCTATTCAATGATAAGGTACAAGGGTCTGGTACTGAAAATTTGGCAATGAAGAAGATCGGTCTCCGTATGAGCAAGAAGAGCATCAAGGGTGTTATCGCCAAAGCGATATTTGAGAAAGATCGGGTGTATGGTTCTGTGTATACTAGCAACTCGGAGAAGTTTGTGAATGCAGTAGGCAGCCGACTTGAAACGTGAGTCCCCCATCGCTCATGTCTGTTTAAATATTCACTGATATTTTAATAGGTTGAAGAAATGGTACCGAAGTTGTAAAAAAACTCTATCGTCTACTGGCCAAGGTGTTCGCCCGAATGATCCGAATTACAAAAATCTTCACGGTGAGTCCCCCCAATACCATTTAGCCTCATACCTCTCTTAACTTTTCGATAGACAAAATCACCGCCGTGTTCCCATATTATACTCAATGTGACCCAATGTGGCGCAACAATCCCGTATACAATCCAAAGCGATTCAGTGCGGTCAAAGGAGAAAAGTGTAGCTCTGGTTTGACATCTGCACTTCGCCGTGGTGGATCGACTCTCGTGGTCAGTACGGAAACTGCTGCTAGTGGCTCAACTCCTGTGGCTGGTGAAGGAGACGACGGCGAAGAAGAGCATGGTGCCAATGAAGAACCAGACATGGCCATGGATAAAGACAATGACCAGTTACCCACGCTTCCTGGGTACGATGAGGAGGAAGAGGCGGAATTGGATGAAGGGCAGGCAATGGACGTCAACCAACTTAATTTCGAGCAAGATCAAGCCATAGTTGATGTTGTATTAGGCACGTTTGATGAAGACGTCTTTCAGGAAGATGATGTGATGTCCCATTCACCGCCGTTGGTATGCCCTATATTCTCTGTTAGTGTTTGACTGAACTAACGGAAATTTTTTAGCATGCCCAAGATCTTCCCCCTCCTTCTCTGACTCATCAATTGGGTGCAAAGCGTCGAGCTCCTTCACGGGACAGTCACCTGGCATTCCTCTACAAGCTCATCCTCCAAATTCTCTGGCACTGGACAATGAGTACGCTCTGTGACCTCACAGACCTCGTCCTCAAAAGGCAAGATCTCGCTCTTGCAAATCCGGACCAATCACCAAAACCAAATGAGTGCGCTAGATCAGAGCATGAAGGACCAACGCTATCATGCTACTGCCATGCGGAATAAGTGTAAAGTTGCCAAATTGCAGGTCCATATGCGTGACAAGGAGATTGCTCATCTGGAAGCTGAAAATGTGAGGGACCATGCCGAAGCTGAAAAGATCCACGAGCGTTTGATGGAAAGCAAAAGGATGGATGTCGAGGTACTCCGTCAAGAAGCAAAAGTCATGGAGTTGAAACTACAACTTGCTCAACTTGGTGGCTCCGTCACTGGGAGTATTCTTGGCACTACTCCTGGCCCATCTGCAGTTTCCGGCCACTCTCATATTCCTGCTGATGCCGACCCATCAGGTGCTTAAATGACTGCGTCCTGCATTCCCCCGCTTCCCCCGCTCTCTCTATTTGAACACTTTCACAGAT
Source organism: Xerocomus minutiporus (assembly GCA_038092995.1). NCBI lineage: Eukaryota > Fungi > Basidiomycota > Agaricomycetes > Boletales > Boletaceae > Xerocomus > Xerocomus minutiporus. Next base: position 2,459 of record JBBPRM010000073.1, on the reverse strand, counting down.
GTTCTGATTTTGGACACAATCCCGCTTTACTTTTCTTGCTCTTTCCCCATTGTATAGGTAGCTCTTCCCTCTTGAATGTTCTCTGTATGTATGCCATTGGTATGAAATATATGTGACCTTTTTTGTAGGACCAACGACTTTCTACGGACGATTTCAAACAAAGCATGGTATTTACACGTGTAACCTCCGTTCTCGTGTTAGCTCATCCATTAGGTGATTTTGGAATCGCTGCCCCTCCCCTCCTGTCATTTCTGGCAACACCACGTCATCCTCACCTCTCTCAAGGAACTCCTCTGCTCCTCTTCTCGCCCAGCCCATCGTCCCACCATCTTGCCTTTCTCCCTCGAAGTGGACGATCATGTTGTGCAAGATCATGCAACATTCAATCCAATAACACGCTATGTGTACGTCGTTGTCCATCTTCATTCGTAGATGAAGCTCACGAAGTGATTGGAACCATCCTTTCAGCGCCGCAAACACATGTTCTACCCTTACACGAACCTATTGTCTGTTAGGCAGCCCGGCATTTGTCGTCATCAGGTACGTACTTTTGACAGATATCGATTATAGGTATTTTGCTGATGATTAAGTCTCCCGTTGCGTGGTTTTTTGAATGGTACAGCACACCATCGTTCAGACGGGTATGTCGAGTCTGCCCAAACCCAGTGTCCGTTCGGAAGTATTCTTCCCTCGGTCACTGCCACTTGCATCAATTGGAATGCATGCTTCCTGGGTGACCTAGGCCATAGTCAACGAACATCAGGTTATGTGGTATAATAACCCCCTCCGTGCACAAGTAAGTCTAAGTGTGGCAGACAGGATTGTATTTGACTAACCTGACAATGTAGCGAAAATCGGGACTTCCGATCATAGAAGCTATCACTGAAAAATCCAGGGCGCGCATGAAGGTTGATTGAGGTACCATCTCGCTGGAGTTCACTGGAGTTTGCACAGGAGTGCTCGGAGTTTGATGGAGATCGCTGGAGTTGGTTCGGAGTTCACTGGAGCTGCATAGGAGGGCTTGGAGTAAGTCGGAGCTATCGGAGATTTTGACACTCCCACTCGAGCATAGCCGCAGTCCCATGGCACGAACAAATTTCCAATGTTGCTCCCGGACCAGTGCCTTCGTTAAAATGTCGGCAACCATATCTCTGGTGGGGACATATCGGATAATTGCTTCTCCTTTGGCTACGAGGTCATCCCGGACATGATGATACTTCTGTTGGATATGTTTCGTCCGGGCTTGGAATTGGGGGTCGTGGGAAAGAATGATAGCGGCCTGGTTGTCACAATGGAGCGTGGTCGGACCTTTCTGTGGATGTCCTATCTCTCCGAAGAAAGTACGAAGCCATGCAAGATGTTGTCCAGCATTGCTAAGTCCGATGTACTCTGACTCCGTGGTGGATAAAGCAACCATGCTTTGCTGTTTGCTGGACCAGGAGATGGCTCCACGGTTACTAAGAAAAAGGTACCCGGAGGTAGAACGAGAATTGTCCGGATTTTGTGACCAGCCGGCATCAGAGTATCCGTGGAAGTCCATGTCCATCGAGATATCATTTCCATCATATCAGAGTTCCATGTCCAACGTGGCTCGCACATAACGGAGTACGCATTTTGCTGCTTCCCAATGACATGCTTTTGGAGCTGCGCTGAAACGGCTTAATGTCCCTACTGAGAATGCTAGGTCCAGGCGTGTCCCTAACATGAGGTACATGAGAGAACCAATGACTGTCAGGTAGGACACTCGTTTGTTGTTGATGAGTATCTCCGGGAGCACGGAGTTGTCCTCTGGGTCAGTTGCGGACAGCATGGAACCATGGACCATAGGGGTCCAAACGGGAGTGGAGTCCGTCATTCCGGTCCGTTCCAGAACAGTCTGAGCATATTGGGACTGAGATAGTGAGATGGTGCACATTTTTCTGTCTCTCCGGATTTCCACTCCTAGGAGGTGTTTAGCTTCTCTGAGGTCATGCATTTTGAAAGAGGAAGATAACATCTCTTTCACGGAGTTCATGTAGCTCCGGGAGCTGGCAGTGAGGAGTAAGTCATCAACGTAGACGACTAGGAAACAGACCTCTCCGGACTTCCGGAGAACATATAGGCATGTTCCAGCATCCAGTCGGGTGAAACCGAGTTCTCCGAGCTTTTTGTCCAAGGTCTTGTTCCAAGTCCGACCGGCCTGTTTCAGACCGTACAAGGAGCGTCGCAACCTCCAACAATACCCTGGTTGAATTGGAACACCCTCCGGAGGTTGGAGGTACAGCTCCTCCTCCAGTTCTCCATTGAGATAAGCTGTGGAGACGTCCATTTGGTCCAATTTGAGGTTGTGTTTTGCAGCAATGGCGATGATGGTGCGGACGGAGTCAAGATTTGCAACCGGAGCAAATACCTCTTGGTAGTCTACTCCTTCCTTTTGCGTGAAACCTCGAGCTACGATTCGGACTTTGTACCGTTCAATT